>JAJIBD010022022.1:0-165373 GCA_021461705.1 Cryptotis parvus | reverse complement strand
CGCCTCCACTCCCCCACAGGTGCGTGCGTAATTCTTGCGTCTCCAGCGGACCCCAAGCTGCCCCAGGGAAGAGCGGAAACTCCATCAACGGGAACCAAGGCAAAGTGCCTTGGTTCCAGCCAGACCGACCCGTGCGCCCTGAGTTCCCGGGGACCGCCTCCCCTCCCCCACAGGTGCGTGCGTAATTCTTGCGTCTCCAGCGGACCCCAAGCTGCCCCAGGGAAGAGCGGAAACTCCATCAACGGGAACCAAGGCAAAGTGCCTTGGTTCCAGCCCAGACTCGACCCGTGGGCCCTGAGTTCCCGGGGACCGCCTCCACTCCCCCACAGGTGTGTGCGTAATTCTTGCGTCTCCGCGGACCCCAAGCTGCCCCAGGGAAGAGCGGAAACTCCATCAACGGGAACCAAGGCAAAGTGCCTTGGTTCCAGCCAGAGCCGACCCGTGCGCCCTGAGTTCCCGGGGACCGCCTCCACTCCCCCCACAGGTGTGTGCGTAATTCTTGCGTCTCCAGCGGACCCCAAGCTGCCCCAGGGAAGAGCGGAAACTCCATCAGCGGGAACCAAGGCAAAGTGCCTTGGTTCCAGCCCGGGCTCGACCGTTGCGCCCTGAGCTTCTGGGAACATCCCAAAACTCAAAACCAGCGCGGGCCCGCTTGGCGTCCAGCGCGACCCTCTCACTACCTACCTTGCATGAGGTACCAGTGAACCTTGGTTCCTACATCCTTGCCACCCACCCAAACTCTGCAAACAGACCAGTCACCTACTAACTGTACTATCTAGTCACCCAAGAACTCACAGTTGCAACCTACAATAGTCATAATGGTAAAAGCAGCGCAAAATTCCATCAAGCTCTGTGAGTGAAGTCACTGGTCCAGATGAGTCAAGCAATACCAATGAGTTGCATAACCTATCTGAAAAAATTTCGGAAAGAACTGTTAAGGATTCAAAAGGAATTCAAAGAAGCAATGGAATGCAAAATCAATAAAATACAAGAGGACATGATAGCAGAAGTGAGGAAAATGCAAAGGGAAATGACAGGTATTAAAAATGAGGTAAATGAAATAAAAAAACACAGTGGAAGGCCATCATAGCAGAATAATAGCTACTGAAGAAAGAATTAGTGATCTCGAGAGGCGAGTTCCAAAGATTCTGTACACAACACCAGAAGATAGAAAAAAAAAGGCTCACAATTACCGAGACAGACAACAAGAGATAATCGGGATGAAGCCAGAAGAAACAACATACGGATCATTGGGGTCCCAGAAGGGCAAGAAGAAAACCCTGATGAAGAAGAAACTGTCAAAGCCATCATTGCTGAAAAGTTCCCGGAACTAAAGAATGCTTGCCTCAAGATCCAAGAGGCCCGTAGGATACCAGCTAAAAAGAAACCCCAACAAGAATACTCCAAGACACATCTTAATAAAAATGACAAAAACTATAGATAGGGATAGAATACTGAAAGCAGCAAGATCAAAGAAGGAAATCACATACAAAGGAACATCTCTAAGATTTACAGCAGACTTCTCTGATGAAACACTCCGAGCCCGAAAACAATGGTGGGATATTGCGAAAGGCTCAATGAACTGCAGGCTTCACCGAGAATTCTTTATCCGGCCAGGCTCACATTCAGATATGAAGGAAAGATACACAACTTCATGGATAAGCAACAACTCAGGAACTTCATGGACTCAAAACCAACTTTAAAAGAAGGACTGAAGGGTCTACTCTAATGCGACCAAACCCATAAGCACAACAAACACAAAAAGAAAGATGGCACAAAATCCAATGACAATAATCTCTCTCAATGTCAATGGTCTAAATGCACCAATTAAGAGACACAGAGTGACAAAATGGATTAAAAAATTGAGACCCAACATTCTGCTGTCTACAAGAAGCGCATCTGAATAAGCAGAACAAACACAGACTCAGAGTCAAAGGTTGGAAGACCATTCTCCATGCAAACAACTCCTCCAAAAAGGCTGGTGTGGCCATATTAGTATCAGATAATATAGACTTCAGGCTTAAAAAGGTTAGAAGGGACAACGAAGGCCACTTCTTATTAATTAAGGGGTATGTACACCAGGAAGAAATTACACTACTAAACATATATGCACCCAATGAGGGGTCAGCAAAATACATAAAACAACTGCTAAGAGACCTCAAAGAAGACATTAACAGTAGCACAATAATAGTTGGAGACTTCAACACTGCTCTATCAACGATGGATAGATCAACAAGACTGAAACTCACCAAGGAAATATTGGACCTGAAGGAAGAAATGGAAGAAAGAGAGCTAGTGGATATATACAGGGCTTTTCATGCCAAAAAAAGCTGAATACACATTTTTCTCTAGTGCACATGGAACATTCTCCAAGATAGACCACATGCTGAGCCACAAAGCATACCTCAATAAAATTAAAAAGATAGAAATTGTGTCAGCTATCTTTTCAGACCATGATGCACTGAAAATGGAAGTTAACCGTACACAGAAACAGGGAGTCAAACCAAACACCTGGAAACTGAACAGCTCACTGCTGAACAACAAATGGGTCATAGAAGAAATCAAACAGGAAATCCAAAGATTTCTGGAAATAAATGAAAATGAAGATACCAATTATAAGAACTTGTGGGACACGGCAAAAGCCGTGTTAAGAGGGAAGTTTATAGCTCTGCAAGCATTCATCAGGAAACAAGAAAGGGCCCACATAAATAACCTGACTACACAGCTGAAGACATTAGAAAAAGACCAACAAAAGGAGCCCAACCCAGGCAGAAAAAAAGGAAATAATAAAACTTAGAGAGGAAATCAATGAGTTGGAAACCAAAAAAAACAATCCAAAAGATTAATGAAACCAAGAGCTGGTTTTTTGAAAAAATAAACAAGATTGACAAACCATTGGCAAGACTTGTAAGGACAGGGAAAGAAAACCCAAATAAACAGAATCAGAAATAAAAAGGGTGACATCACAACAGAAACCACAGAAATCCAAAAGATCATCAGAGATTACTTTGAGAGCCTGTATGCCGTGAAACATGAGAATCTAGAAGAAATGGATCAATTCCTGAAGTCCTATAACCTCCCACGGCTGAAACAAGAAGACCTCCAATACCTGAATAAACCCATCACCATCGAGGAAATAGAAACAGTAATTAAAAGTCTGCCCAAACACAAAAGCCCAGGTCCAGACGGGTTCCCTAGTGAACTCTACCAAACCTTTAAGGAGGACCTACTGCCAGTCCTTTTCAAGCTCTTCCAGGAAATAGAAGAAACAGAAACACTCCCAAACAGCTTCTACGAGGCACATATCACCCTGATACCCAAAGCAGGGAGAGACAACACAAAGAAAGAAAACTACAGACCAATATCCCTGATGAACACGGATGCTAAGATCTTCAACAAAATACTAGCAAACAGAATCCAAAGACTCATCAAGAAGATTATACATCATGACCAAGTTGGATTCATCCCGGGAATGCAAGGATGGTTCAACATTCGCAAGTCAATCAACATAATACATCATATCAATAAAAAGAAAAAATAAAAACCATATGATCCTTTCAATAGGCGCAGAAAAAGCATTTGACAAGATCCAGCACCCGTTCATGATTAAAGCGCTCCAGAAAATGGGAATTGAAGGGACTTTCCTCAAGATAGTTACAGCCATCTACCAAAAGCCCACAGCAAGCATCATTCTAAATGGGGGAAAAGTTGAAAGCCTTCCCCCTGAGATCAGGGACAAGACAAGGTTGCCCCCTCTCACCTCTTTTATTCAATATAGTACTGGAAGTACTTGCCATAGCAATCAGAGAAGAAAAAGGACATCAAGGGCATCCAGATAGGCAAGGAAGAAGTCAAGCTATCATTATTTGCAGATGACATGATATTATACCTAGAGAACCCTAAACTCTCTACCAAAAAACTCCTAGAAACAATAGGCGCATATAGTAGAGTGGCAGGATACAAAATCAACACCCAAAAGTCAGTGGCTTTCCTATATACAAATAACGAAAGAGAAAAGGGATATTAAGGAAACTATTCCATTCACAATTGTGCCACAGAAAATCAAATACCTAGGAATCAACTTACCCAAGTATGTAAAGGACCTGTACAAAGAAAACTACAAGACACTGCTCCAAGAGATAAAAGAGGACACAAGGAAATGGAAACACATTCCCTGTTCATGGATGGGGAGAATCAACATTGTCAAAATGGTAATACTCCCTAGAGCTCTGTACAGATTCAATGCAGTCCCTATGAGGATACCGATGACATTCTTCAAAGAAATTGACCAAACGCTCCTGAAATTTGTATGGAACAATAAACCCCCCAAGGATAGCTAAAGCAATCCTCGGGGAAAAAGAAGATGGGAGGCATCACCTTTCCCAACTTCAAACTGTACTACAAGGCAGTAGTAATTAAAACAGCATGGTATTGGAATAAAAACAGACCTGTGGACCTATGGAATAGAATTGAGTATCCTGACACCCAACCTCAAACACATGATCATTTAATCTTTGATAAAGGTGCAATGAGTCTAAAATGGAGTAAGGAAAGCCTCTTCAACAAGTGGTGTTGGGAAAACTGGGCAGCAACATGTAAAAAAAATGAATTTGGACCTGTGTCTAACACCATGCACAAAAATCAGATCAAAATGGACTAAAGATCTCAATATCAGACTTGAATCCATAAAGTACATTGAAGAAAATATAGGAAAAACCCTCCACGACATTGAAGCTAAAAGGCATCTTCAAAGGTGAAACATCACTAACAAAGCAACTAGAAGAAAAGATAAACATATGGGACTACATGAAACTAAAAAGCTTCTGCACCTCAAAAGAAACAGTGACTAAGATACAAAGGCAGTCCACAGAATGGGAAAGAATATTCACCCAATACCCATCTGATAAGGGGGTTAATATCCAGGATATATCAGGCACTGGTAGAACTTTACAAGAAGAAAACAAACAACCCCATCAAAAAATGGGGACAAGAAATGAACAGAAACTTCGGCAAGGAAGAAATTCGAATGGCCAAAAAACATATGAAAAAATGCTCATCATCACTAATCATCAGAGAGATGCAAATCAAAACAACAATGAGATACCACTTTACACCACAGAGACTGGCACATATTCAAAAGAGCAAGAACAACAAGTGCTGGCGTGGATGTGGGGAAAAGGGGACACTCATCCATTGTTGGTGGGAATGCCGGCTGGTACAGCCTTTCTGGAAAACAATATGGACTTTCCTCCAAAGACTAGAAATTGAACTCCCATTTGACCCAGCCATACCACTCCTGGGAATCTACTCTGGGAAACCAAAAATACGCATGCGGAAACACCATCCCTACTTTTATGTTCATAGCAGCATTATTCACAATAGCCAGAATCTGGAAGCAACCAGAGTGCCCGAAAATCGATGACTGGATAAAGAAGCTTTGGTACATCTACACAATGGAATACTATGCAGCTGTTAGGAAAAATGAAGTTATAAAATTTGCCTATAAATGGATGGACATGGAGAAGATTATGTTGAGCGAAATTAGCCAGAAGGAGAGAGACAGATACAGAATGACTGCATTTATTTGCATGGCATAAATATATATGTACATATTATGATACCAATATCCAAGGTCAAGTGAAACATATATCAGGAGGTCTTGTCAAAGGTGGAAATTATCACAAAAGTGTGGGAGTCAGAGCTTAGGTAAGACAGAAAATGGAACAGGGTGCTAATAATAGTCGAGGGTACTAATGCCAACCTAGAACTGAGCATTAAATAGAGGCAAAAGGATACACATGACAACCTTTTAATGTATGTTCTGTAATCCATAGTCTGGAAGGGAAGGAAAAGAGAAAGAGAGAGAGAAAGGGAAAGAAATAAAGAACCTGCCATGGAGCAGGGCTGGGGAAGGGGGAGGGGAACCGGGGGATGTTGGTGGTGGGAGATGGGCACTGGTGGAGGGGCGGGTGCTGAAACACTGTATGACCAAAACCCAAACATGAACTTTTTAATTGTATATCTTTTTTATTTGTATATCTCACGGTGGTATAATAAAATACTTAAAAAAAAAAAATTAATAAGTTCTGTGAAAGTAACTGTGTAGCATTACTATAGTTAACAATATATATGACATATTTGAAAATCACTAGGTGCAGGGTCGGGTGTTGGAACATAGCATGAAACCCATTCATGAATAACTTTGTAACTGTGTATCTCTTGAGGATTCAATCACGATCCACGATCTTCCCGTTGATAATCTATTGCCTAGAGCGGGCACCAGTAATATCTCCATATGTGCTGTATCATGCCAGTAGAGCCAGGGGCATTGGCTTGCTACAGGAACATAAAGAGCCTCAAACCATTATATTAGGTCATGGGAATGACCTAATATAATTGTTACTGGAATTTGGCATATCAAATACAACACGAGAAGCTTGCCAGGCTTGCCGAGCGGGAGGCAAACTCTTTTAAACACCTCCAAAAAAAGCATTCATTGATGGGCGCGGCCTGTGGCCGCCGCGAGGCCAGGCTGTGATGGGCTGGTCTGCTGGGTGGAGTTCTGACGAGAGGGAAATCCAAATGTGGAAAATGGCGGCGCCCGTGAAGTGAGGCGGGTGGTCTGGCTTGTTGTGAGGCTCTGCCAAGGTGGTGGGCCAGGGCTAGAACCCGCCATACCTCCCGACTGCCTCATGAATGGCTGTGCACAGGGAGAAAAAGGAACAGCTCTGCCCCATGTGTGAGAGTCTCTGGACCAGCATACCTGGGCGGATTGAGGAATTAGCTGCTGCAGGGTGGGTGTCGATGATCCGGGCTGTGATGGGCTGGTCTGCTGGGTGGAGTTCTGGCGAGAGAGAAGTCCAAATGTGGAAAATGGCGGGCGCCCGTGAAGTGAGGCGGGTGGTCTGGCTTGTTGTGAAGCTCTGCCAAGGTGGTGGGCCAGGGCTAGAACCCGCCATGCCTCCTGACTGCCTCATGAACGGCTGTGTGAGGATTCAATAAAAAATAATAATAAATAGAAGTCAATGCAGTGATAGTACAAATGTATGGTGTTTGCCTAGCATGTGGCTGACCTGAATTCGATCCTCAGCATCCCATAAGGTCCCTAAGCACCGCCAGGAGTAATTCCTGAGTGCAGAGCCAGAAGTAACACCTGAGCATCACTGGGTGTGACCCAAAAAAGAAAATAATAACAATAATAATAATAAATAAAAAGGAGAAAATCACTAAGAGAGTAGATAATTAAATTTCTCACTTTAAGGAAAAAACTTGTAATTCTTTTGATGTTACATAAACTTCCTGTGGCAGTTGTAAATACAGCAAGTGAATATGTCAGATTATTATGTTGTGTTCTTTAAACTATTGTAGTGCTTTATGTCAATTTTATCAGTAAAAATGGAAAAATTTGAGAAAATAAGACTAAGAAACAGCTTTTTAAAAAGAAATAGGCTGGAATACAGCAAAATACACTGGTACCAGTATTCAAGGGCTTTACATGCTTTGCCAAATTTTTTGGTCTTTATTCTTTGGGGACTGAAGTACTATAAGGCTAGAAATAGTGAAGTGATGAGATGAGACGTGTGCTACAGAAGGACAAACTGAAGAAGAAACTAGTTCTGGATATCAGTTAGCAGGCTGCTTTAATAATGCAGGTTAATGCTGAGAAACTGGAATTAGAGTCAGACATGGGGATATGAAGGGGGTCCTATTTGAGAGATTCCTCTTACATAGAATCAGACAGTTCAGAGTTCATCAGAAAATGTAGTGTCAGTCATTGAGATGCGGGTCCAGTTTGTCTGGGAGTAGATATAATAGTGATATCATAGTCCACTCATTGGTCATCTTGGAACACAACAAACCAATCACCAGACAACCAACCACCTGATGCATTCCAGGGGATCCTGGTTGTGCTCCAGTTTCTGGCCCTGGGTGGTGGTTAAAGCTTCTATGGTCTGGGGTTGGCTATAATGCAGTTAAAAGTTTATCTATCATCTATCTATCTATCTATCTATCTATCTATCTATCTATCTATCTATCTATCTATCTATCTATCTATCTATCTATCTATCTATCTATCTATCTATCTATCTATCTATCTATCTATCTATCTATCTATCTATCTATCTATCTATCTATCTATCTATCTATCTATCCATCTATCAATCTATCTATCCTACCATCTATCCAATCTATCTATCATCTATCTATCTATCTATCTATCTATCTATCTATCTATCTATCTATCTATCTATCTATCTATCTATCTATCTATCTATCTATCCTATCTGTCTGTCTGTCTGTCTGTCTGTCTGTCTGTCTGTCTGTCTGTCTGTCTGTCTGTCTACCCATCTATCCCCTCTATCCATCCATCCATTCCCTCTATCCATCCATCCCTCCATTCATCCCCTCCATCCATCCCTCCCTCCATCCCTCCCTCCATTCCTTCCCTCCCTCCATCCCTCCCCCTCCCTCCCTCCATCCACCCACCCACCACCCACCCATCCATCCATCCATCCATCCATCCATCCATCCATCCATCCATCCATCCATCCATCCATCCATCCAATTTGCTTTTGGGGGGTCACACCTGACAATGCTCAGGGGTTACTCTTGGCGCTTCACTCAGGAATTACTCCTGGCAGTGTTCAGGGGCCCATACGAGATGACCTACCTGCTGGACTATCACTCTGGCCCCCAGTTATAAGTTTAAAGGAGCCTACAATTATGAAATAAACTTTGAGAATTACAGGCGTAAAACATAAGGAGTTAATTTTTTAGTGTTCTCTTTTTTAGAGACTTGAAAGTTTGTATATACATACCTAAGAGCAACCAAATGTGTTATTACCATTGATTATTCAAAAGAGCAACGATGGCAGGAAGAGGATTGTGTAATTAAGGAGACACATGCTAAAATCCATTCCCACTCTTAGTAACTGTAGGGACTTGGGAATCACTATACATGCCAGGAAGTAATTGCTTTTGAAACCACTTGAAGATTCTGCCACACTCTCGCATATTGAGCATGTAACTGTTGTCCTGAAGATGCCTACTGAAAGTGGGGAGCAAAGGAGAGGTAGGGGGCGGTGAGAAATCACTGTACTGAACAGCTGTTGCTCCACTGTCAGAACAAAATGGAACAATGAATTTTCCTTTCTGTGTAGACTATCTTGTCCCGATTAGAATGTAGACAGTGTCCTGCAGTATGTGTTATGTTTCATACTGTTGCCCTGGTTCTCTTCCATGATACTTTTAGCTCGCAAACATCTATAGTTTGATAGCTCTCGGGGTGACACTTGCTGCAAATTGTTGAAACTGCATCACTTAGAAATTGAACATTTCAGTTTTGCAGGTACATGAGATGTGATGAGGTAATGGCATTGCTACCACAAACCTCCCATGAAAACTAGTGTTCTGTGCCACAGAACGCTGCTTTCTTGTTTAATTGATACTCACCTGGTTATACAAAGCGTTTATAAATGCCTTTGCACATCGCCACTTAGCATGGTGCTGCCATCGTGTGGCGCTAAGAGGCAATGATGCTGAGAGGTTACAGCACTGTCACATGTTTGTGACCTTTCCATGCGTCATAATCATCCCTTGCCTGTATCTGGGTTGTAATGTGAGCCAATTGCATGTCTGTGACCCCTCTTGCATGCCACAGATAAAGCAGACATACTAAGAAGCCGTCACGGACCTTCCACTCTTGGGGAATGTAATATGACTGATAGAAGATAACACAAGCCTCAAAGACAAGCCATGGCAGGAGGAATAATAATAGCTAAAGTGTGTGTGTTTTATACTGTGACAGTTAAGCTAGGAATCTACAAACTCCTAGAATTCTCTGTAAGTTCTTTTCTGTAAGTTTCACGCTTTAGGGTTGGCCACGGGGAATATTCTTGCGAGATCTGGAAGATGGAAGTGAGACATCACTTTAGCTGCTGAAGCAGGTGTAGCATGTACCTGCTGTTGCAAGGACTTGTACTGTGGCTGCAGAATTGGGGTAAAGCAGCAATTGGACCCGAGGCCCACTCTTCCTGTTCCCTGAAGATCTTCCTGTTCATTGATGATCTCTTTTAGTGGCTTTGGTTACTGCCAGGCAAGCCAGCAGCTTACTGAAGCTCCTTTTTTGGCGGGGAGTAGGGCACATTGGCTGTATTCAAGGTTTACTCTGTGCTCAGGGATAGCTCCTGGCCTGGCTGGGGACACATGTGTGGTGCCGGGGATCAAACTGGGTCCTGCTAGTGCAGGCAGCAGGCCCCCTGCTGAAGTATTGTCTCGCTGACTCTGAAGTATTTTTTGG
Organism: Cryptotis parvus; assembly: GCA_021461705.1. Lineage (NCBI taxonomy): Eukaryota > Metazoa > Chordata > Mammalia > Eulipotyphla > Soricidae > Cryptotis > Cryptotis parvus. Next base: position 155,073 of record JAJIBD010022022.1, on the reverse strand, counting down.
GGGGTAGGTAGGGGTCAATGGCATGTGTGCATTAAATGCAGTGAGAAACTTGGGGGTCCCTGTTTTTACACATTTTTTCTCATCACATATCTCTATATTGATACCTCTTTTATTATTTATTTCTAATCAATCCCGGAATTGGGGTGGGGGAGGTTTAGAAACATTAAGAAATGGATTAGAAACTTTTTTTCCCTGACCATTCAACTTTCTTTTTGCCATTTTTAATTACCTAGTGTTCAGGTCAGTTGTGTAGGATCTAATCCCTAATATATATTCTCTATTCCATATCAATCACTGAAATTCTCTTTCCTGATGGAATCTTTCATCGTACCTGTTTCATAGAAACTCTTGAATATTTTCACTAATATTTACAATTCTAATTTGCAACACCCACCTGGGAAGTAAGTCCTCTTTTATCTGCATTTTGAAGGTGATAAGATTGAGGCATTGAAAGTTTCAATAAATTGATCAGCATCACGGAGTTATTGAGGTTAGAATCTCAGCTTCAGTTCCAGGGTCTCTGCTTTATATTGTTTCTGTAAAGATTTTCCTAATTATTATTACCTTTCAGGAGGGACTTCTAAAAGGTGCTCCCAGTCCCACCCTCTCCCCAGTGATGTGCCCTCCCTGATCAACTTATAGATCTGTTGTGACATTGTGAGGATGCTGGTGATGTGGTGCTGTTGGGCCTTGTGTTATTAGAGACCATCAGGGGCAACCCTTTTCCCACCCCCTACCTCCATCCATCAGTGTCCAGGGACCTTGAGGGTCTCACCCTGTGATGTTCTAGGAGCCATGTAGCCAGGCAGTGTCCTGGATCTAACTGTAATGGGATGCTTGCTATCTCCCTGGCCCGGGTTCTAATTTTCCTTGCTATTTTTGAAATTTAGTGTCAGAGATTACCTTTCAGGGATAAAGAGAGTTGCATTAAAGACATGAGCTTGAAAGTCAGTGTGCGAGCAAATGTGCGCTCTAGCTTGGAAGAACTACTTGAGGAGCAAAGTTCAGGCAGCAGCCAGAGTGTGAACCCAAGGTCTAAGAGCTGAATGGGGTAGCAGGGGAGGTTTGCGGAGGAGCCCAGTGTAGATCATCTCGGGAGAAAATCAGCCACAGGCATGGAGACTGGTTAAAAGGACCTGCTCATCCAGGAATGGGAATCTAGAGGGAATTCAGCTTCTTGGCAGAATGACCAGGCTGGAAAATAGGAACTGGTGTCAAGATAGGAATACATGTGCAGTTGTTAATGGTGATCTTCCAAATCCCACTTGGTCCAGGTATGAGATCATTAAACTTACAAGTGTATTTGGGGAATACACTGTCCTTGAGTCTATGGTTGGTTGAGGTGTAGCTGACCTGCCACTTCATAAGATTTCCCTCACCCAATGACCTGGTTTTTGCAGTCTGAGCCTTGTTGGTAGAGGCATCTAAAAAAATGAGGGTTGATGTTGGCTCTGCCCCCGGCCTCAGTGATTGATTCATGGTTTAAGCAATGGTGTCTGCAGAGCCAATTTAAGCTTTAAGAATGATATTGTTTCTTTCTCTGTAAGAATGAGCACAGTATAAATGGGACCTATTTGGGGGCCATATTGTTTGACCAAATAGAAATAGAAATTACATATCATATTTGGAAGACAATATAAGAGAAAAGTAAAATGCCTCATTAGCAGTTTTAATCTTGAATACATGTAGAAAGTAGATACTTTTGACTCTTGAATTACTACATTTATTAAGAAAAAAATTACCTGAATCTTCAACATTTTTGTGTATTTGCTGACAATTTTTAAATGATAAGTGTATTTACCATATGTCTACTGGTTAGCACTTCTGTATACTCAGTTACAGTAGAGAATAAGTGTCCCTCATTTTTTTAAAACAACTAATTTAAATTGAGTTTTATTTGAGGACCAAATAGTACAGAGGTTCAGTCACGTCCTTTGTATCCTTCCTACTCTGTTTCACCATCACCAGATGCAGGTTGATCGCTGGCACCTCATGGCCTATAGGCACGAACCCTTGGGCCTTAGCATTGAATCACCAGCTCAAGTGATGGAGAATTGCAAGGAATGGCCAGGGCCCCTAAGCACGCCTGAGAGATTGAGAGCTTTCACCTCCACTCCAGTTTAGTTTTTGTCACTCACAAATGAAATAATTAGGAGAGAATTATAGTGGTCCTGGTTTAGAAAGTTAAGAATCCATGGGAGAAGAAGGCAGAATATTCCACTCTACATGGATCTGCAGGTACATGGCTTCTGTGGTCTTCAGTTTAAGCCCCTCACCTCACCTGTCTTCCTAAAGCTAGGCACAAATTTACAAATTCCACCCAGTTGTGTCTCTTTGGTATTTATAGCACGGCAATGCCAACATTATTTATCACCACACCTCCAAGGCCTGTTGGTCCATAATTCTTCGAAATTTCAAGCAATTTTAGCCCTTATTCACTCCTAACACATCTCTTGTATTTTAACAAAACAAAATTGTGAGCCAGGACAAAGTTTTAACTTCTCATTGGTTGTCAACTCAACTCATAGACCTGAAAACTCATTAGTCTGAAAGCCAGTTGCATCTTTTCCCATGTTCTTTGCTTGTCAAAGCTCTTCCAGTCTGATGGCAGTAAACAGTGGCTACTTTCTGCCACCATCTTTGCTATGACAAAGCCCATGGCCATCTCCTTTTGACTCATAGTATTATAACTTTGGAATTAAGTAATCTGATTGCATCACTTGTTTGTAGTACCACAGCACTGGTTGAAGACAGTGAAAAAGAATTGTCAAAGACTAGACAAGCTACATTTATTTTGTTTTCATTATTTGTTTTCCTACATGAAGCATATGACATTTGACATGAGGTACTGAGCTCCTTCACTCATGTACCAAGATGGAAGCAGGATGGAGGCTGAGCTGGGGAACTTCCTGACAAAATCCGTGTGAACTGGGGAACAGAGCAGAGTTGAGTGAGGCTGAGCTGGAGAACTTCTGACAAAAATCCGTGTGAACTAGAGAACAGAGCAGAGTGCAAAATGCCACAGGAAAGGCTGAGTTCTTTAACATCTTTAGATATTAACTGAATTATGTGGCTTCCAAAACTATGCTTTCATTCTGTAAGTTTTCTTTTCTTCTTGTTAATTGTTCCTATTGTGCAGAATATCTTGAGTTTTTTTCATTTGTTTATGTTAAAATAGTTATTGCCAACCCAATATCAATGATATATTTCTTATGTCTTCTATAAATTTTATGTCAGTTTTGATTCTCAAATCTTTAACTATTTCAAATGAATGTCATGAATGGTATGGGAGAGGGGTCGAGTTCATTGTTCTGAACTAGTGTGTTCTCTAGTTTGCTCAGTAGCATTTGTGGGTCATCTTTCCCTGTATTCCCTGTATTCCCAGCAGCCTTTGTTCTGCTGTCAAATTTCAGTTGACTGTTTATCACCATATTTAATTCTAGGCTATCGAGTTTGTTTCATTGGTTTGTATGTGTTTCTTTTTATTTGCCAGTACCATTCTGTTGAAATCTAGAAGCATTAAGCTGTATTCTTTTTATTCCCCTCAGAATTGCTTTAGCTATTCATGTCTTCTTGGTCCCACAGAAATTTTAGGATTGTTTGTTTCATTTTTCGTTGAAAATATCTTTGATATTTTGATGGCATTACCATCCATCCATCCATCCATCCATCCATCCATCCATCCATCCATCCATCCATCCATCCATCCATCCATCCATCCATCCATCCATCCACCCACCCACCTTTCTTTCTTTCTTTCTTTCTTTCTTTCTTTCTTTCTTTCTTTCTTTCTTTCTTTCTTTCTTTCTTTCTTTCTTTCTTTCTTTCTTTCTTTCTTTCTTTCTTTCTTTCTTTCTTTCTTTCTTTCTTTCTTTCTTTCTTTCTTTCTTTTCTTTCTTTCTTTCTTTCTTTCTTTTTCTTTCTTTCTTTTCTTTCTTTCTTTCTTTCTTTCTTTCTTTCTTTCTTTTTATTTTGGGGTCACATCCAGCAATGTTCAGGGTTTGCTCCTGGCTCTACACTCAGGAATTACTCCTGATGGTGCTCGGGACTGAACCTGGGTCAGCAGCTTTCAAGGAAAATGCCCTGCCCATTGTACTATCACTCTGGCCATTTAAATAAAATACCATTTTATTTAAAGATATCTTTTGGGGCCAGAGACTACCCATCTGAAAATTTTTTTCATACCCTTTTTATTTCCTTTGACCTAGTAGTTGTTTAGAAGTGAACTGTTTAGTTTTGATATATGCACAGTTCTTCTTACTTACTCTTGTTGATTTTAGTTTCATGCCATTGTAGTCAAAAGAGATGTTTGGAATTATTTTAGTCTTCTTAAATATGTTAAACTCTGTTTTCTTGATGATCCAGGGACACAGGCTCTGCAATTGTGCGCTGTTATCTCTCTCTGTGCTAGGCTGATGAGGTGTCCTGGAGCGGGGACAGGTTCTGGTCCTTGCCCTCTGCCCTAACAGAGATTGAGATAAATGTGAAATAAGTGCTGTCCATAGCTACAGTGGTGGTGGGTCTGGGGTTGACAGTAGAAAACCACTGTGTTCTAGAAACCCAGAATGTGAATCCAAGAATAGAAATCTGCCAGATTCCCATAAAATAACCCAGAAATAAGTCATGACTTTATCAATAACATTCCACTATGTGGTCTGTAATGGTCAATATAATTAGTGCCCGCTAAGGGAGTAGGCATGGAGATGAAAGGGGGTGGTGGGAAAAGAGGGTCTCTGGTGTGTGGGGGCACACTGGTGGTGGAATTGGTGTTGAATGATGAATCTTTCTAACAACTTTATTATGAAAAACTTTGTACTTTGTAAATCAGTGTTTAAGTGTGCCCAGATATGTGAAAGAATTACCAGATGAATTAGTGCTAGGTTGCTCAATCTTTTTGAAAGATTATAACCAACCTTCCTTCCTTCCTTCCTTCCTTCCTTCCTTCCTTCCCTTCCTTCCTTCCTTCCTTCCTTCCTTCCTTCCTTCCTTCCTTCCTTCCTTCCTTCCTTCCTTCCTTCCCTTCCTTCCTTCCTTCCTTCTCCTTCCTTCCTTCCTTCCTTCCTTCCTTCCTTCCTTCCTTCCTTCCTTCCTTCCTTCCTTCCCTTCCTTCCTTCCTTCCTTCCTTCCTTCCTTCCTTCCTTCCTTCCTTCCTTCCTTCCTTCCTTCCTTCCTTCCTCCTCCCTCCCTCCTCCTCCCTCCCTCCCTTCCTCCCTCCCTCCCCTCCCTCCCCTCCCTCCCCTCCCTTCCTCCCTCCCTCCCTCCCTCCTTCCCTTCCTTCCTGCCTTCCTGCCTTCCTTCCCACATTGTGGCTTTCAATGCACACATTTAGGGGTTATCATGTATACCCCATTGCCTACATTCAATGTTCGGTTCTAGTCTGGTATTACCATTTCCAACAATTATTAGTGCACTGGTTCCTCCTCTTTCTTACGTAACCTCTGACTCCCATACTTGCAGTAGATTGGTTGGTGGATCTTTATGGTTATTTTTTCAATCTTCTTTTTATGCCTTGTGTGTCTAAATTTATGTTTGTAGATTTTCATGTGCTCTGGATTTTTAGCTTTGCAGTTACCATAGATTTGCAAAGTTATTTAATACATAGAATAGTTCAGTTTTTTGTCCATTTTTGCTGATAAAATTTGTTCTCATTATCTACAATGATTTTATCAATTTACTTTTTTCCCTTTTATGTTTCTGAAATCACATTATTTTTCTTATGCTGCAATATTAATACTTTGTAGTAGTTATAATTAATTTTATTGCTCTTTCCCTTTAACCTCTATGATATAATTGCATTTATACACTATTATTAAAAATAGCTACAGTGTTATAATTCTATTGATCACCTCAACCACAGTTTTATTCACATTCATCTTTTCATTAAGCTTCAAAGAATTTCTTTCACAATTCTTACAAGGCATGTATAATGGTGAGGCCCCTTAGCTTTTGTTTGCCTGGAAATACTTTTATTTCTTCTTTTGATACAAAGAATGCCATAGATAAATAATTTTTATGCAAATAATGCCAAATATAAAAGTATTTTTGGCTGACTAATTTTATTTAAAAAATTTTTAATATAGTTTTACTTTCTCCTGACCTATAGAATATCTGCTGAGAAAATTACTGGTAGCATAATAGGGATTCCTTTGTTGGTCTCTGCATTTTTTTCACTAGCTGCTTTTATTTTTATTTATTCATTTTTGTTTCTGTTTTACTTTTTAAATTTATTTGAACACTGTGGATTTAAAGTTGTTTATAATACAGTTGTTTGGGGCATGCAGTGTTCCAATACCAATCCCAACACCAGTGTTACCTTCCCTCTGTGACTGTTCCAATTTCCCAAACTCCCAAAGCCTGCCCCCTTGGCAGGTACAAATTTATTTTATATTATTTTTTCTTACAACAAATAGTAAGTAGAATTATAAAGAACAATACTTAAAGTTTGTGAAAATCATTATATTTCACAATGTTTTTAAAGTCATTAAGAATTTACTGAGCTGTGTGCTGCTATTTGAGTCTTCTATGTTCTTTCTTTTTCTTTTTTTTTAAATTCAACTTAGTTGGCTTTTATGCTACTTTTCCATCTAATTCGTTGTGCTCCTAATGGGTTGTCAGTATTGTGGAATTTGGTAGTGTTGACCGCAGGGTCCAGAAGCTTCAGGATCTGTGTGTGTTTGGGAAGTTTGTTGACTTGATTTCTCTACAAAGATTAGTTGTGAAGCAGTAAAGTTGGCCTGTTTGTTTAGTGGCAGCTATGGAATGTGGGTACAGTTGTGGGGGTTTCAGCGAAGTGGGGATGTGGTCCTCCCCACTCCCAAGAGTGCCCCAGAGTTTTCAGGTGAAAGGTCAGTGCACCTGTGTGTTTCTTCAGCACTGCTTGAACCTCTTCCAAGATGAGTAGTGAAGCTGTGAAACTGGGTTATTTACATGGTGGCAGTGTGGGTGGTGACCACTCATTTTCTTGCCTGTACAGTATTGGAAATCTCACCAGCTGCTTTTAAAATGATTCCTCTATCGCTGACTTTGACAAATTTAATATATCTCTTGATGAATTTTTTAAAATTGAATTACTAAGTGTTCAATTAATTTCACGGGTTCATAAATGTAGTATCACTCCCAGGTTTGGGCTGTACTCTGCTGTTCTTTAAGCACACTCTCTACTCTTGTTTTCATCTAGAACTCCTATTATTCTGTTGAAATTTATGACGGATTTAATAGCTTCAAAGGGTTTATTTATTAAAAAAGAAATAGCATTCTCTCTTCTTCCATTTAAATCAGTACTTCTGCTTATTCTACCTTTGAACCTATTTGCTCCATTTCTAATGCATTCTTTTGCATTTTTCGTAGTGGTTATTGGTTTATTTAATGCCAGCATGTCTATTTAGTTCTTGTTTAGAATTTTAGTCTTAAGACTTTTTTTTATCATTAGGTCAGTGTATTGCCTGAGTTTTCTTGTAGTTTATTGAATTTCTTCAGGGCAACTCTTTTGAATATTTTCAATTACGTCACACTCTTCCATGTTTTTGGATATAGTTTTTAAAAATGATAATTTTCTTTTATAACCTCTTTACCATGACTCTTCTTTTCTTTTTGCTTTTGACCCACATCCACCTGTGCTCAGGGCTTACTCCTGGCTCTGTGCTTGGATTACTCCTGGTAGTATTCAGTACCCCAATTTATCATGGTGTTCCATAACATTGTGATTCTGCAAGTGCGTTTGAAATAGGAAATTCCTTATTAGGGAGGGCTTTGTTCACTTTTTAAAAAAAAATTTCTATTATACCACCGTGAGACATAGAATTACAAAGGTGTTCATAATGGGTTCTTGGTAATACAGTATTCCAGCACCCACCCCTCCAGTTTTGTTTACTTTTTTTTTTCTTTTTTGGGTCACACCCGGCAATGCTCAGGGGGTTCCTCCTGGCTCTGCACTCAGGAATTACTGCTGGCCGGGGATCGAACCCGGGCAGGCATGGGCCGGCCCCATGCAAGGCAAACGCCCTGCCCGCTGGGCTATCGCTCTGGCCCCTCTTTGTTTACTTTTATTCTGTCTCTTCAACAGGTTGGTAATTATGAGTTTTCCTTTTGTTTTCCAGAAGATGGTGCTGTGGTGTCACAAGTTTTTTTTTTTTTTTTTTTTTATATTTTTTAAACCACTTGATAGATGGCTGTAACTATCTGGAGGAAAGTCCCTTCAATTCCCATTTTCTGGAGGGTTTTAATCATGAACGGGTGCTGGATCTTGTCAAATGCTTTCTCTGCGTCTATTGATAGGATCATATGGTTTTTATTTTTTCTCTTATTGATATGATGTACTATGTTAACGTGTGGGAGTCAGAGGCTAGGTAAGACAGAAAATGCAACAGTGTGCTAACAATTGTCGAGGTACTAATGCCAACCTAGAACTGAGCATTAAATGCAGGCAAAAAGATGCACATGACAACCCTTTAATGTATGTTCTGTAATCCATAGTCTGGAGGGAAGGAAAAGAGAAAGAGAGAGAAAGGGAAAGAAATAAAGAACCTGCCATGGAGGAGGGCTGGGGGAGTGGGAGGGGAACCGGGACGTTGGTGGTGGGAGATGGGCACTGGTGACGGGATGTGTGCTGGAACACTGTATGACCAAAACCCAAATATGAACTTTTTAATTGTATATCTTTGTAATTGTAAAAATTAAAAAATTAAAAAAAAAACACTTGATTGGTGGCTAACATTGGGGATTGGAGTACAAAAGCTGGCAAAAATAAAAAGGGTTACAGCATAAGGGAAGGAAATGAACACTTAGTACTTGATGTTTTGTGTGTACCTAAGACTCTGTAGGAGGATGCTCAAGTGTGTGTGTGTGTGTGTGTGTGTTTGAATCCCAGGAGAGCAAAGAGAAAATTTGTACTGCCATCACATCTCCTCCTCTACTTCTTCTTCCTCTTCCTCCTCTTCTTCCTCTTCCTCCTCCTGTTCCCCTCATCCTCCTCCTCCTTCTCCACCTTCTTTCCTTCTCACCCTCTTTTTCACCTGTCATATCAGGACTCACCCTTATGACCACATGTAAATAATTACTACCCTACCCTAAAGGGCCTCTTTTTAAAAATATAGTAATTTTTTGGGTTTTAGGGCCTTGGAGACAAATCACTGTCTTCCCGTTCATCATCGATTTGCTCGAGCGGGCACTAGTAACATCTCCATATGTCCTGTCTCGTGCTAGTAGAGCCCAAGGACATCTGTTTGCACCAGGAACATAAAAGAGCCTCAAACCATTCCATCAGGTCATGGGAATGAGGTCTATAATTGTTACTGGTATTTGGTATATCAAATTCGACACGGGTAGCTTGCCAGGCTCTGCTGTGGCAAAAGTTTTGTTTTGGAGACAAAACTTAGTGCATGAAAGTGACTAAATTAGAATGTTGGAACGTTTTTGCTGAAAAAAGGTTTCTCCATCCTCAATAGTTGGGTTGTCAAAGGAAAGGGTAGGAAGGAACTGGGAATGAAAGCCTAGATTCAGCGTGGTGATGATGGTGAGGTAGGAGTCTAGGAAGGGATGGCCAGAGGAAAGATGATCCGATATTCCCACCTACCATGGATTTGAGGAAGGAAACAGTTGCTCCAGTCCTGAGGGGATGCCCCAGTCCTGAGGGGATGCCTCTGTGACCATAAAGGTGAACTTGTGATGACTCTTTAATATAGTGATTCATCCAAAAACTCTGCCAGAAGAGGAAAAGAGTCAACCATAACTTGGTTCTAGTTTTTTACTTGTCAGGGTCTTAATTTTGTTTAAAATTACCCACATTTTCCTCAAGCTTGTGGAATTAGATGTTAAATACAGTGTTGTAGAGGGAGACAACAAGGCATGTGGGCCGAAAGACGTGTAAGGATTGATGGAGGGGAGTGGGAAAGAGACCGAGAGACTCATATACAGATGAGCTTCAGGTGTACTCCATAGACCAAAGGTGTGCCCATTAGTGGAGTGCATTCACTATCTGGCCTTCTAGTTTATTACTGTGGAAGACCTTAATCTTTGACATGGTGTTGTGCAGTCACAGGATTTTGGAGAAAGGTGACCTTGTCTTTGATCCTGAGGTAAGTGGAATTAAACTTAGGACTGGGATATGGTTTGGACAACATAGGTTTTATTGCACTCACTATTGGTGTAATAGAACTGTTGGAAAAGCCAGATGGAATATACTGTCCAGTGTCGATGTTGGTGGGCTCCCATGGTGGCTTATATGAGGCGGGAAGGAGAGAGACAGTCACTTCAGTTACTTTCTCCTGATCACCTCTGCCCCTGCTCCCCCGGAAGGTCAGGCCTCATCCAGGCCTTGTAGGTTCTTGTCTTTGTTTCCCTGAGGAAGAATTTTAGGAGGAGATGAGCAGTGGCGTAAATTAGATTTTATTTGGAGGCTTTTAGGTAGGGAAGGAGGAGAGAAAGTGAGGACTGTACACATCTCAAGAACGAAGATGAAGGCTGAAGTCTGTGGGCCTCCATGGGTGGCTTATGTCTGCTGCCCCAGGACTGGCTGGGAAGGCTAAGCCCTACCTAGCCTTGCAGGTTCTTGCAGGTTTTACCTCTCAGAAGAGGAATTTCAGGAGGAGATGAGCAGTGAAGTAAAAATATTTTATTCAGAGGTTCTGAGTAAAGGAAAGAAGGTAGAGAAAGTGAGGGAGTATATTGCACTCAAGGGAGAGAACTTGGACTTTTCTAAGGGTGGCAAGAGTGCCAGCACCCACACATCCTAGCATTGGCTATGAAAGGAGGAAAGTAAATATCTCAAGAGGGGAGATGCGGGCAACACACGTGCTTGGGCCCAAATGTGTTTGGCTTCCTGCGTGCAAACAGCACATGGTCTCAGGCAGCATATGCACGCCCTTCCTTCAAGGGGACTCATAGGGTTTTTCTCAAGCTGCTCCCTTTGGAGTGAAACTTGAATGGCCTTGGTCTGGAGCTTCTCTAGTAAAGGTGGGGTTTCTCAGGTGCCATAAATCCTTAATTGCAGTCTCTGTCTCAGCTGACCTTTTTTTTTTTCTGTGTGGTTCAGCCTCCTCAAGTCTCCTCATGCCAGTGGGTTCTTATCAGGCCTAAGCCTTGATTCTGGCAATTTCAGGACATTTGGGTTTATTACCTCTCAGAAGTTCCATTTGCCATGGTCCCTCCCCATCTGCCTTCCTGCCTCAGGGGTGACATGCATGCTCGGCCACCTGGGCACAGCAGCACATAGACTCTGGCAGCAAACACGCCCTTCCTTTGCTCAAGGTGGCATTCATAGAGTGGGAGACTCAAGCTGCCTCCCACGCATTGGGCTTCTACCTAGGTAAGATTTCTGCTAAGGTGGTCGTGTTGGGAGTGTATGTGGTCTTCTTTGAAATTCCTTTCCTGTCTTTTGTTCCTTTTGGAGCTTCTTTAGGACGGGATTCTGACTTCTCTGGAACTTTAAACCATGTAAAGCCTTATCAGGCTTTAGTTTCTGTGATTAAGTCCTGATGGGCTGGGAGCTAGGTGGTTTCACTACTCCCCTGGATTTTATTGCCATGGGGGCCCTCTCTTGATGGTCTGCCTACCTCTGTGTGACCTCATGGGCTGATGCACTTTGACGAGTCAGTAGTTTTAAGTGCGCCACATAATCAGCCTTTCTTCAGGCCAGTGAAGAATGTAATGGAGCATAATCTTAATCAGCATATTTACACTATTTAGGATTGTTTGAGGAGAGAAAATGGAAGATGGGTGGGAGCCCACACTCAGAAGAGACCAAAAGAGCATTTTGCAGTTGGTTGAGGACAGTGAACAAAAGGACAGAAAACATAAGAAAAAAAATCAAGTTGCTCTTTAATTAAGGGAAAATACTTTCAAGTTCCTTTCCCAACTGTTTATGGAAGGGAGGGAACACAGTGAAAGGACTTTCGTAAAACTGAGTAACCCAATTCAGTTTACAGTGGCTACACAGTCCCTTTATCAGAGGACGGGCTGGGAAAAGAGAGGAGTGTGGCTCATTCGTGGGTCCAGAACTTCACGAATATCTGGGAATTAACTCTCAGATGTTCTGCTCTGCTGAGTCTCTTTTCTTCATCCTATGCAGAATCATGACCTGGAACACAAGCAAGACTATTTAAGTGCAGAATTAAAGTAGAACCTAACCCGCAAGAGTGGGTGTGAGTTTAGGGATTGGTGTGGGGGGAGTGAGGGTGTTTGTGGGGAAGAGTGTTTGTCTGTAGGGAGGCTGTATGGTGAGAATGAGGCATTAATAAGAGAAATAGAAACAATCTCTCTGCCTGGACCAGCAACCTCAGAGACAAAGCACGGCTCCTGTCCTAGGTACATATTTCTTGAGCCCTCGTGGTTTCTGAAGGCCCACATGTACACTTGCTGTTACTGTTGTTATTATTCCGTGTTAGATAGTCTGATATTTGGAGAGAACTCTGTGTGTATATGTGTGTATGTGTATATGTGTGTATCTGTCTGTCTCTGTGTGTTTCTGTATGTGTGTCTATGTGTGTCTGTGTGTGTTTGTGTGTCTCTGTATGTCTCTGTGTGTATGTGTATATGTGTATATCTATGTCTGTGTGTGTCTGTGTGTTATGTGTCTCAGTGTATGTTTATGTGTGTGTGTGTGTGTATGTATGTATGTATGTATGTGAATCTTATTTTGCTTGGGTGTAGTAGCTGATGAAACAACTACACCCATGATCAGAGTTGCACATTTGTCCTTGAGTTCTGCAGATTTGAGTTTAGAGTCTTCAGTACACTGCTGGTCACAGTTCTCTAGAACAGGAGCCAATACTGGGTCTCTTAATTGTGAGCAATTCCTCCAAGGCTTGTCTCCTGACATGCTGCAGGCTAGGTGTCTCTGCCTTTATTTATCTCAGAGTCTCCTCAATCCCAGACTCCAGAGTGACCTTTTGTATTGCAGATATTAGGAGAAGATACGCCCCCAAGGCCTGCTCACAGACCTAAATGGACCCAGAATTTTGCAAGGCTCAATTCTCCATTTTAGAGCAGTACTTGACACACTTCTTTATGAAGAGTCCATGATAAATATTTTAGGCTTCCTGGATCAGTTTCCCTTTCAGACAACTTCCACTCAACTCTGCCCTGGTACCATAAAAAGTGGCCATAAAAATATGGAAATTGAAATGGCATGGTTGAAAGAGGAAGCCTCAGTTTACCCTCACCAGTTGCTGTAAGCAGTCCTATTTTAGAAGGGACCATCATACATTTTTGACTTCCTGCAAATTCTTGGAGTTTTTCTAAGAGAAAGGTAACAATTGTCCATCATAAAATTCTGCTCTTGATCTTAGCTTCACTGGGAGCCCAAGATAATGGGGAATTCCTAAGACAAATGGCCAGACAGATCAAAGTTGCATCCTTTGTAACTTTTGCCAAAAGCCCGATTTCCATTTAAAAGGGTCTTCAGGAAAACCCTTATCTTTAACTTCCCTGTATTCCCTGTAACTCAAAGTCTTGGTTTTCCTATAATAACCCCACAAAAAGAGCCACAGTTAACTTAGTCCTATACTAAGTTCTTCCCATTGGGGGAGCTTCTTTTCTTTTTTCTCTTCTATTTTCCAGTAAACTTTTCTACTTTCCAACTCAGAGTCTGAGCACCTTTATTATTCAATATTTTCATTCTCGAAAATATTGAAGACTGTGGAACTGTGAATGGACAGAGACCTGCTGCCACCACTTCTGCCTCACCTGCATTATGGTTAAGTTTTACTAAAAGTCTTTTTTTAAAAACAAGGCTGACTAGTGGCTGCATTTGGCCCACAAACCATTGTTTGTTGATGACTGATATATAAAATATACCTTATCATCATTTTTTATCTTAACCTCCTGCCTTTGTTATTAATTAAATTCCATAGTTGTTATGAGTCATGGAGAGAGCCTTAAAAATTTAAGTTATTGGGACGGGCTGGAGCCATAGTCTAACAGTTAAGGCATTTACCGTGCATGGTGCATGTGGCCTGACCCGGGTTTGATCCCCGTCATCCCATATGGTCCCCCCAGCACTGCCAGGAGTAATTACTGACTGCAGAGCCAGGAGTAGCCCCTGAGCTTTGTTGGGTGTGACCCAAAGGGGAAAAAAATCAAGTTATTTATTTTGATGTTTCTCACCCTTGATAAGCCTAGGTATGTTGCCCTACACATCAGCGTTCGAAAGCCCTTCTGTATAGGAGTTACTGTGCTTAGCCTGAAGTTTCCTCTCTGCTGTTCTGTATTGATAGGGCAGGCGAATACAAGATTACCTCTTCTCTGACTAGAAAATGTGGAATGATGGAACAATCCCTCCCGTAACTGTACCTGATTATAAAAGGAATTGCTAAAATATTTCCAGATAAAAATATATGGCACTAATTAAAGTTCAAGAAATGTAGGTTGGATAAATGAAAGTGTAATTTTACTAGATTTTGCCATTTGTCTATCTGCCAGGTAAGAACTGAGAACAAATTTTTTTTGTATCTCACCAAAATACATGTGATGAAATTCATGAATTATTTTTCTTGGAGATAAGTGAGAAATGGTATATCAGTGCTTTAAAAATATTCTTTCTCTCAATAAGAGTGTGGTATTTTAATATATTAGTGAAACATTTTATTACCTGTGAATTTATTTGTTCATGTCTTTTGCTACTCATTTTTTGGGTTATTATTAGACTTTTATGCTAGAATATTTATTTGTCTGTTTTTGAGCCACATCCTACAGTGCTCAGACTTACTCCTGGTTCTGTACTTACTATGGTGGGCTCAAGGGACCATATGGGGTTCCAGGGATCAGACCCAGGTCAGCCATGTGTAGGACAACTGCCCTACTCCCTACCTGTTGCACTATTATTGTTTCAGTCCCATGTACTAGATGTATGTAAAGAAACTTCATATGCTATGCATACTAGATTTTTTAATGGTATTTTGTATTGATTTGTTTTCTGTCCTAGGTGCTTTTACACAAAACATTTACAAATTATACATTTACGTGACTTCATTTCATTCTCTTGTTGTATTTTTAAGTAGATCATGTTATTTATCTTTTGATTATTTTTCAGTTGAGGCATCATTGTTAAAAAAGTATTGAAATTTTTAAAAATATAAGTTGCATTTTCTTCTATATGTTCATTTTTTTTTTTTTTTTGCTTTTTGGGTCACACCTGGCAATGCTCAGGGGTTACTCCTGGCTCTGCACTCAGGAATTACTCCTGCAGTGCTCGGGGACCATATGGGATGCCGGGATTGAAGCCAGGCCGGCATAGGCAGGCCGCGTGCAAGGCAAACTCCCTACCCAGCGGCTATCGCTCCAGCCCCTCATTTTAATTTTTAATGTAAAAGTTCATCCTTAAAGACATATTATATACATTTAAATATATTAATCTTTATTTCTTCTGAAACTCAGATCATCTAAGAAAATTTCCCGTCAAGTTGAGAAGAGTACACCTATTTATCTTTAGTTCTTACAGGATTTAGTTTTCCAATATTTCACTTGCATCATTTGTTTTCCCGTTGTTCATTGATTTGCTTGAGCGGGCACCAGTGACAACTTTATATGTCCCATCACATGCTAGTGTAGTCCAAGGGCATCTGTTCGCTCCAGGAATATAAAGAGCCTCAAACCATTCCATCAGGTCATGGGAACGAGGTCTATAATTGTTACTGGTATTTGGCATATCAAATACAACAAGGGTAACTTGCCAGGCTCTGCCGTGCAGAAAAAAACTATGGGTCCTAAATCACACACACACACACACACACACACACACACACACACACACACACACATGAATTAAAGTATTGTGGGGATTTGTTTCCAGAAAAAACAACAGAGCTGTGACTATCAAGCTTGTGTGGCATGCCCAGAAGCTCTACACTCAGTGCTCCATTCTCAGAATCTGGACATGAACGGATATGAAAGTACCCTGGGGTTCTATCATGGTATGAGGTGACACAGGAGTTAGGGGGAAGTCCTAGGTTGGACAGAGTTGAGAAGGAAACAAAAGAATATTTATGAATAATTAAAGAATAAAATAGAAGTATAAATTTTAGGGTGACATTACTTTTTTATCTAATCGAGTAGCTGTTGTTCATTATGGAGTGCAAAGGAGGAACAATATTCCAATATTTAAAATTTGAAAATATCTTGAATAGTATGAGGATGAGATTTACTTTTCCAAATGAAATTCAGTTATCAAGATTTTTCTGACTTTATGCTTACGCCTCTTCCAAATGGACTTTAAAATTAAGTTGCCTAGACACAGAAAACAATAATTGGTATTTTTACTAAGGTTGTAGTAAATTTAGGAATGAATTCAGCTTTGAGATCTCATGATGTTGAGACTCCTTATTCAAATGTGTAATATATTTTCCCATTTGATCAAATATACTCCAATCTTTTACAAGTGCTTATAATGTTCACCATGTTTTTCAGTTCAAAGAACTAGAAAGAATTTGGGGTCCCTCTGTTTAGTGATATATCAGGCTTTATTTATCTGAAGATGCATTTTACTTTTATTTATGGCAAATATTTTCGTTATATATTGAATAATGAATATTTCTTGCTCAGTAATAATATTTATTGTTTGTTTCAGCATTTTAAATATGTGATTCTGTTCACTCCTGGCAACCTTACATTACTTTTCTTTCCCAGTATCCCCTTCCTAGGGGAAGGTTGCATGCATGTCTACTGCTAGTGCTCTCACACTTAGTTATAGTACTCATCAGTGGCTTTTGGGTGTGGGAGCAGCTTTTTAGAATGCCCTGGAGGTCTCAGCTGGCAACGGATACCAAAGAAATTTTTTCGGCTACTTGATCTCTTCACAAATTCTTTTCTAAGTGGTGCTTACTGGGGTTGTGCTCTTTATAGTTGCAGCACATACACACACACACACACACACAGACTGTTGTGTTCCTGAAAAAGCTTGATGCCTCAAGGGTCAGTCAACAGAGCTGTCAGCACAAACAGTGGAGTCATTGGGGTCACAGTTGGTATATGTGGTTACACCAGAGATTAAACTCTGGACCTTTTACATTGTAAGAGAGGCCCTCTTAGCCATGCAAGTTTTCTTTAGACTATTTGCTCCCCACATTTTTTTTTTGTTATTGTGCCACACCCTGCCTCTGTGCACAGATTTAACACTTGGTGGTGTTCAGAGGGTCATGCATTGTGCTGGGGATGGAATTAGGGTTGGTCAGATACTCTTGTACTATCTCCATCAATCCCCCTTATGTTATTTTATTTTTCACTGTTTTATAGAAAAAAATTTCTAGAAATAATTTAATATATATTTTGATTGACTCACCATGATACACAGTTACAAAGTTGTTCATGATTGTGTATGGGTTTGTATAGGATATTGTTTGACTGAAACACTTATATTAAATGAGTAATTCTTATTAATTTATCTGTCTGCATTTCTCTTTTAAAAAGGGGATACTTTATTTTTTATTGAAGTAACATTTTATTATATCATTATAGAAGATTCAGTTTGCATAATTAAAAATAAGAATTTGTGTATAATGTATTCAGTTCACCACTGAAAGTTTGATTCTATTCTTTACTTAAATGGTATTATGGAATGCTTCACCAGTCTAGCTTTCTGAAATGTTATACATTTTCCATTTTTATTTAATATATATATTGGTAACAATGATATCTAATTTTCTTTTCTCTTTAGAGAGGATCCCAGGTGGTACTAAGAGGACCCAGGATCACTCCTGGCTGTTCTTGGCCAACTTTGCCAGTGGTTCAATTGTACTGGAACATGGTACTGATCAGATCCTGTGGTGCCAGGGATTACCTGGGATTTCTGTTGTTTTGAGAACCTCCAGAGATACATCCAGTGACTTTGAAGATAATGTAGTACTGGGGATTGAAAAAGCCATATCCATATGCTGTGCCCTGTGCCATTTCTCTGGGACCACAGTGGTGCCAACTTTTCACTGCACAGTTATGAAAGGCCTGGATTTCCTTAGACTATCATGCACAATCTTATGGGACAGAAGCTTTTTCTTTCCATTTTATTTTTTTTAAATTTATTTATTTATTTTTTTTGCTTTTTTTTGGGTCACGCCCGACAATGTTCTTGGGTTTCTCCTGGCTCTGCCCTCAGGAATTACTCCTGGTGGTGCTCAGGGGACCATATGGGATGCCGGTATCAGATACTGAGTCACTACTAGATTCAGAGTATGCTACCCGCACAGCAGAGCCTGGCAAGCTACCTGTGTCATATTTGATATGCCAAATACCAGTAACAATTATAGACCTCATTCCACGACCTGATGGAATGGTTTGAGGCTCTTTATGTTCCTGGAGCTCTACTTGCATTAGACAGTTTATGCCCTTGGGCTCTACTTGAGACAGGTCATATGGAGATGTTACTGGTGCCCGCTCAAGCAAATCGATGATGAACGGGAAGACAGTGAAAAATAAAGCTCACGATCCTTTGTGAGCTGTAGTATGGATTCATCACCAGGATCTCACCATTCTACAAGGAAGTGATCATTGATTTAAAATGAGGGGTTTGGCAGGGTGATACCATTTTACTGAAACTCTTCAATGCCACCCTCGAGAACATCATGTGACAATTAGAACAAGAAGGAATGGGAATGAAGACAGACGGTTAGCAACTACACCTCCTCTGCTTTGCTGATGACATTGCTCTATTAACACCAAACATTAGCCAAGTGGCACAAATTCTGGCTGACTTCAACCATGAATATGAAAAGGTAGGGCTACAGCTGAATCTCAACAAGACAATGTTCATGAAAAACGAACTAGTTCCAGATGCTCCATTCACTCTCAAAGGAACAAACATCTCTGAATGCAGCAGTTATGTGTACCTAGGTTCGAGAACTCAACTTGGTGAACGACCTGAAATCTGAGTTGTGCAGGAGGAAGAGAGTGGTGTGGAATGACTTCAAGAGCATTGAAGAAATAGCTAAAATTACAAAGAACTTCCGGCTCCGGGCACCTCTTTTACTTCACCATTCTCCCTGCATTAACATACGCCTCAGAGACATGGGTCCTATGAAAGCAGTATGAGAATGCTATTTGGGTCTCCCAAAGAGGAATTGAAAGAACTATGCTTGGAATATCATGCCTCACTCAAGTGAGAGAAGGAATCTGGAGTTCCAATCTCTGCCAACGATTGAGAGTCAGGGATGCTGTCTCTCGTTTGACAAGATGTCGAAAATCAGATGGGTTGGCCATGTAATTCGACTTGGAACTGACCGCTGGACTAGAGCTGTTACTGACTGAATCCCACGCGGATGTCAAAAGATCATGTGGCCGCTCACCTACAAGATGGTCAGGCTTCTTCATCAAGACCCTGAAAGAATGGTTTGAGGCTCTTTGTATTCCTGGAGCAAGCAGATGCCATTGGGCTACACTGGCATGTGACAGGGACAAATGGAAACATTACTGGCTCCCACTTGAGCAAATCTACGAATAACGGGATGTCAAGTGGTCAAGTGATCTTTTAAAAATATATTATAGCAGTTATAGTATTTATTTGCATAATTTGCTAATTGCAACATCTTTGCCATCTCTGAAGTGATTCCATTGATTTTTAAAAAAAATATCACTTTATTTTTTATTTTTGGTTTGGGGGCCACACCCAGCAGTGCTCAGGGAGTTCCTTGTGACTCCAAGGTCAGGGATCATTCCTACAGTGCCACAGGGAGACCCCTCTATGGTCCTGGGGGGCTAATCCCTGGTCAATTCTAGGCAAGCCAAGTGCCTTAACCTCTTTTGCCTGCATTATTTTCCGTGCATGGAAACTTTTAAAAGTCGTGGTGCTGGGCACTGTAGATCCTACACCTTAAAGTAAATGCTTTTGTTGCCCTTTCTACAAGCTGTGGGGGACTGTTCTGTTAGACAATTAATTTAGTGGAGGATCTGTGTGATGTTTCAAGGCACATTTTGAAGTCGTATTAGGATATTTCTGTAGTAGGTTTTACTCTATAACTAGAATAGGCATATTTTCGCTGAATCTTGTAGTGTGTGATAAGGCTCCTTTACAAAGACCACAGCACCAAGTCTCCAAGTGCTCCCTATATCCTCTGTGTCTCCAGTCTCCATCTTCTACAGTCTTCTACAGTCTCTGTCCCTAGTC
Source organism: Cryptotis parvus (assembly GCA_021461705.1). Classification (NCBI taxonomy): domain Eukaryota; kingdom Metazoa; phylum Chordata; class Mammalia; order Eulipotyphla; family Soricidae; genus Cryptotis; species Cryptotis parvus. The sequence goes on along the minus strand of JAJIBD010022022.1, from coordinate 134,990 downwards.
ACTGTTACCTGTTATTCCTCCTCATTCTTTGTTCTGTGTATGTCCAACTTAATCATTATTCCAAGTGTTAAGCAGACACCTTGCAGACATCTCTCTCCCCTCTGTGAAGCTCTCTCATACCTGGTACATGGTTCCACAAATACCAACCCCACCGACATCCTGATCTCCAAGCACTGTGAAGATTATATCCCCATCATGAATTTACTTCTCTGAACTATGACTGAGAAATTGCTGTCATATCCAAAGCCGAGAGGCTCGTAGGGTGGGTTAATATTCATTTTCCACCTTTGTTCATATTCTGCCTATTGTCCTGAAAAACGTTGCTTTCTTGATATGTTTAGTCTCACATAATTGATGATGCTGAGAAAATAATATTAGTTTGGTCTCACTTCCTGTCATGGTAAGAAGCACGAACTGCTATTTTTCTCTTGCTTTTGTTCCTTGGCATGATGTTCAGAAGAAAACTTTGTAGCCCTTGGCAGATTATTTAGCTCAATTTTTTAGGGAGTTTGTAGTTTATTAAACTCACAGTAAGAAGTCTGTCATGTTTCACTATCCTTCTGCATCCTAAATTTCTCCTCTGTGACTTTAACTTTGTGTCTGTATCTCTGGGGCATAGATTTCAGATGTTTTATCAAGTGCATTTGCTTTGGAGTTTTGCTAATTTGTCACATTTGCCTCTGAGTTTGTCACTGTATTGACCTTCAACTCTTGAGGGACACTTTCTGCCCTGCCTTCCTTTTTGGGTCCCACAATTCTAAGGTTAAAAACAACAGCTGTGATGTTTCCTAATCCCTGTGTTTGGGCATACCATCAGCTGAGGCAGGATTCAATTCTTCAAAGAAAGATGAAATAAGCATCATCTCATCACCCGAGAGTCACAAAAGGGCACATGAAAACAATCCAGTTTCTGTGGTAAGGGCCCGAAACTTCAAGCCAGCGGCCCCTTGTTACTGCTGACAGCATACTCTGTTGGAAGCCTCAGAGGGATTTACACTGACTTTGCCTCTCTCAAGTGTCTACCCTTTGGGGTGATGAGGCTGACACCTCCCTGGAATTACATATTCATATAGTGCAGTTGCTTAATTCCCATAGAGAACCATGGTGGCTACTCACGGTCATGCTGAGATGATTTTTTCCAGAAGCTTTTTACAAAGGAAATATGCCTCCCCCTTCCCTGGTATTCTTCCAGCAGCTTGGTGAATATGTGTAATTGTTCTAGCAATGGGTCACAGGGGGTCAGGGAGGGTGATTCTTTATGCTGTCCTGAAACTCTAGGTTCACATGACAGTAACAATTTTAGTTTGTAGCAAATAGATGATCAATGGGAGGATAGTGATAGTGATAGTGATTTTTGACCTAGAAAAGGCATAGTTTTTCTCATGCTATTTATGAAAACCCATATGACAAAGGAGAGAATACATGAAATTGTATTTCTTGCATTTCCCTGCCCCTCCTCCTTCCTTTTTACAGATGCTGTTGGTCTCATATGCTTGGCTCCAGTGCTCACATGTTTGGTTATGCCTGAAAGGGGTAGCACTAGGTTGTGGAGTGTGGGAGAGCCACTGGCAGACCCGGCTCCAGGCACAACAAAGGAGAAAGATGTGCGAAAGGCACAAAACACATGGTATTTCTCTCCTTTGTTATGTGACTAATATAAATAAAATGGGGGAAAAAGAGGGTTTTGTTAGCCAAAGAAGACAGAGTTGTTACCTGTCTAAGTGCACCCTGGGCCCCACTGTCAGCAGCTGCAGATTTTTATTTGCTGTATTCACCCCATTTGCAGTGCACCAGAGCTCAAACGCTATTGGAACACTGAGGGTCACAAAGCGCATTGCATGTGGAGAGGAAGAAGGGGTTGAACTCAAGGTCTAATGCCTGCAAGAGAATTTTATTTTAACTTAATTTGGGAGAGGGAGGAAATGCACAGTGTTCAGGAAGCTTGGGGATCTTCCCAGAAAACGTCAGTCATGCTTTCTGGCAGTTTCGTGCAAGGGCCTGAGGACGAGATGCATCTCTGGCCTTCTCAAAGGAATTTAAGGAGAAAGGCCCTGCAGTTTCTTTGCTCTGTGCGACACAAGCTTTGATTCTTCTTGTTTATCTCTGGCTATTTTCTTCCACTCACCGCTGCCGTGTTTCCTTTACTGACTGACCGGTGTGCTCCTGCTGGTCTGTAGCTGAAAGGCTTTTCCCAGTCAATTATTCTGTCTCTGTCCCTCTCTGTGGTGCATTTCGATATTGCAGCCCCCGTTGCATTATTAAACATTTTCATGATAAGCAATTCAGAGCAGCATTCAAAATTAAAAACATTCATCCTGAGGCAAGTAGGAACTCTAGTTTATTGGAATATGCTTTAATAATAATCTGATTTTTCTTAGGAGCAAGTTATCAAATTACAATCTGAGTGGCTGGACAATAGAGCCCTTTCCTGGGCCCCAGGGCCAAGTGACCCTATCTGAATGCACTCAAATTCTTAACACCGTGTGAGCTTTTCTCACAAAGAATATTTTCTACTAAGGATTTTGTCCCAGTTTCTGTTTCTTATCAAACCTCTTGTAGAAATAGGAACAAGTTTATTTTCGCCATTACCCATCAGTTCCAGGTGAACTCCATCTTGGTAGTGTATTAATTGAGTTGTGCTCTTTTTGTCGGGACGCTGCTTGGGTCCCCAACAGTGCTGGGTGCGAAGTTCCCTTCTACCTCCGAGCCGGGCGAGGAATGGATGAAGACTCAGGAATCTGATGCAGTTTTAAAAGGCACAGGCATACAAATCAGCAAAAGGAAAAATCCGGTGCTTAGGATTCCTGGCTAGAACCCCAGCCACGTGTAGGCCAAGATGGCGGCCACCACATGTAAAGGCCCTGTAGAGAGGAGACAAAAACTCCCAAGAAGAGCGCAAGCCCCAAAAGAGAGCCCAAAAGAGGGCAAGAGAGGAAGCAGGCTAGTATTATTCCCTGCAACTCAGATCTCCCTCCCACTGTTATGGAAAGCAGGGAGGGTCAAATGCCCTCAGGTAATTTCTCCCAACACCTCACCAAGGCCCTTTTATATGCTAAATGTCTTGAGCCAAGATCTGCCTGGAAAAGCCTTTCTAAGGTAGAGAAGGGGGTTTCAAGATGGCATGTCTCTGTACCAAAGTCTCATACTAGTACCAGTTAAATATTTCTTCAAGCCTTCACAAGTCTCGTCTACTTCATGGTAGTTTTGTATTTTAGTTGCCTTTGAGTATATCAGGGAGCCATGCTTGCTTGCTAGGAGGCAAACAGCATTTCTCTCTGGTCTAATTACTTAGGGATCCTACGTGACCAGGCAAATATGCTAGTAAGATGTAGCTAGTTCCACGATGATTGTGGTAGCTGGGGATATTTATACCAGCTAGTACAGAATACATGGTCAGATAAACTGCCACATTTAGACTACCCTCTTATCTACGAAGTGATTTGCAGGCGGCAATTCAGAGCAGATGCAGCGGCTCTTAGAGGAGTCCTGCAACACTCTTTGAATAATGCACCAAGCTCAACATCATGTAAATGAGCAGACCTTTAACATTATCACCAGTTCTGGAAGAATTTTCTTTGTTTTCCTAATCCATGAGACAACCTCCAGGGTAATCTAGCTTTCCACCTTATGTTTCTTCAGTATGTGGTATTGCTTTTGAAACTATGTCTCAAGTATCCGAATCAAACTTTGAAGAGGTAAGCCTGCAATAATGTCAGACACATCCTGAATCTTCCGATCCTTACATAGGTTAAATCCAGTCTCTCAGAGGGAAAAATGAAGATTATGTTGATTTCTACTTCTTAAGATTATTGTGAGTCTACTTGTAAAGTTCTAAGGACAATTAAACAATGTTATTTACATTAGTGACTAACACTGTTATTGGAAAGGGCTTACTGTTATAAATACATATTTTAAAATAGCATGATACCAATATCCAAGGCTAGACAAAACATGGATCAGGAGATCTTATCAGTAGTTAGAACCTACTGTAAAATGTTTGGAAGTCAGAGGTTAGGTGATACAAAAAAAGGAACAGTGTACTAATAATTATAGTAAATGATAATACCAGTGTAAAACTGAGCATTGAAAGTAGGCAAAAGGATATACATGATAATCTCTAACTATGTATTGCAAGCCACAATGTATAAGAGGAGGGAGAGAAAGAAAGAGAGACAGAGAGAGAGAGAGAGACGAGAAATGAAAATTGCCTGCCATTAGATGCTGACTTAGGGCGGGGGAGGGGCGTGGAAATCAGGGGACATTGTTGGTGGGAAATGGGCACTGTTGGAGAGATGGGTGCCGGAACACTATATGACTGAAACCCAAATATCAACACTTTTGTAACTGTATCACAGCCCAGATCATCGACACCCACCCTGCAGCAGTCTTTTTTCAAGCCCGGCCCAGGTATCCTGATCCAGAGACTCACAGACATGCGGCAGAGCTGCTACCGGCTCTACCTGTGCCCAGTCACTCACGAGGCACCTGGGAGGGAGGAATGATGGGTTCTAGCCCTGGCTCGCCACCCCAGCAGAGCCTGGCAACAAGCCAGATGACCCCCCACTCCATGAGGGGCTGCCATTTTCCACATCCGGACTTCCCTCTTGTCAGAACTCCACCCAGAAGATGAGCCTATTACAGCCCGGTTTGCGCTGCTGCTTGTAGCTGTGCAGTTCATCAATAAATGCTGTATTTAGAGGTGACTACAAGAGTATGCCACCCGCATGGCAAGCCTGGCAAGCTACCCGTGTCGTATTTGATATGCCAAATACCAGGAACAATTATAGACCTCATTCCCATGACCTAATATAATGGTGTGAGGCTCTTTGTGTCCCTGAAGCAAGCAGATACCCTTGGGCTCTACTAGCATGAGATAGGACATATGGAGATGTTACTGGTGCCCGCTCAAGCAAATCAATGATGAACGGGAAGACAGTGACAGTGATACAGTGATATATCATGGTGGTATAATAAAAATTTTAAAATATATGCATCAAGCCAACATTGTACTTGGATGTATGATATGGGTCTCTCCTGGCACATCCTGAATGGATTCAAGGCTGTCAGCAATCTTGGCTCTCTTTCTGCTTCATCTAAATTATGTTCCTGTTCTGATTTGAGTCTTTCCTTTTCTGTATTTCCAGTGCTTCTACCTACTGGATAAGGTAATCTACAATGTCCCAATTGCAAGAATTTCCTGATGTAGCCATTCCCAGCTTATCTTGGGCCCCAGCAGCACCAAGCATCCACCAGGGCTGCACCCAGTTGTGGTGCTCAAGAGACCCAGTGGTGTCAGGGACCTAAGTTAGTGCCCTACTGTTAGGGCTGAGTCTGCAACACAGCTCTGACTAGATCACTGCTCCTTCTTTTACCCTCTTCCCACTCACTGGCATCTCCCAATGCTGGGCCAAGTGTTCTTCCAGAACCTTCTCCTCCTATCACATCCTGTGCTAAGTAAAGAGCCATGCAGAGTGATCTAAATTTTACTTTTTCAAAGTGTTATATTCTCAGGACCAGAAATTAATCCAGTTTTAGAGGGGCCACATTTGAAATCCTCCACAAGCAGCTGATCCTCAACCTAATGTGGGGAAGATTAAAGGTCATGGCAGAATATGTTGTTAGGGGCTATTGCTATCTACCACATACTAGAGACCCTTTTTAGACTGGGGTTCATGATTGTTACTAAAAATGGACATCATGAAACACTGGGAATAGAAAATTGTTTTCAAGTTCAACAGAGTCAAACATAAATTCAAAACCAATCATACAGGAACTGGGAGATAGGATAGCATGTAGGGCACATGCCTAGCTGGGCTTGGTCTCTGGCATAATGAGTCCCCTAAAAATCACTGGGTGCAAACCTGGAGTCCCAGAGATTCTCCAGGTGTGTTCCTGGAGGCCCCCAGCTCCGCCAAGGATACCTTGCACCCCAGGGCCCCAGCAGTGTCTTATCCTTAGGCCCTTTCATTGAACTGCTACTCTGGTTGTCAGTCGGGCCCCCAGGACTCCCTGTTCACACTGCTTGCAAGACCCTTCCCTGCACCCAAATAAACAACATAATGAATCTGGGGTGTTTTAGACAATGCTTGCCTTTGTTCCCTTTCTTTGTTGTAAAGGGGTTGTGAGTGGGAACGAGTCTAAAGAAAGCCAGTGATAACTGGAGTGTGTGTGATGTTCCAAAATCATTGCAAAACTACAAAATTCTTACCCTCAAAGTGATGGTATTTGGAGATGAGGCCTTTGGAAGGTGATTAGATGACAAGTAAGAATTCAGATCTGAATTCAGATCCCTGATGAAAGATCCCAGAGAGTGCCCCCTTGCCCATCTGACATATGAGGTTCATAAGAAGAGTCATTGATGATCCAGAAAGTTAGGTGCTGACCAGTCAGCAAGTCCCCCTTGGTCTTGGACTTTCAGGCTATATGATCGCAATGGGGACATTTTTGTTGGTTACAGACTGCTCTGTCTGTGGAATTGTTACTGTGATAGGACAGACCAAGATACTTGATGACTGGAAACAGCCCTGGGTGGGTGACTCCATTACTGTTCATGCAGTTAGTTTCTGTTTATACACATAGCCCAAGATATTATTAATTGTGTTCTTAACTCATACAATGTCTCAGCTTGAATTGTCTATTAGATGGCTAGTCTACCTTGAACTGTCATTTTGTAATCACCTTCCAAAGTGTTTTATGATGGAAATTCACATTCTAACATCAATTTCACATCGATCCCTATTTACTTTTCTACATGCTGGTTTCTCTCATATCCTCTATTTTAACAACTTGCATACAAAAAATTCTAAGGCTTTTTAACTTATGCCGCAAAGCCTAATATACCACTTCTATGGGGCAAATGGTGATGAAAACAGGAAGCAAATCTCTACTACAATAGACCAGGAGAATCTCTTAGGTCACTGGTTATTAGCTGTCAGTTAACAGACTAGTGTTAGTCTGTGGTATAAATCGTTAAAAAGTTCTCTTCACATGTTATCCTTCTCCTGAAGCATTACTGGAACAGGTGAGGAAATAGTTTGAGCTTCTCTAAGATGGTCTGTGTTTATTTGTTTTTGAGGATTTCCCATATTCAAATTAGGTTTTCCTGTAACTATAATTTTTTACAAATTCATATGCATATATGTTTAAATCAAGGCAATATGGTTTACAGTAGTGATAATATTTATGTTTTAGGCAAATGATATTACTCTGTCCCACACCCACACCACAGTGTCAGAGTTCCTCATTGCCATGAATTGTAGAAAAGGAAAGAGTCCCACATTTAAAAATAGCTGAGTAGTATTTGTATGTGTGTGTATGTGTGTGTGTGTGTGTAATGATATCTTGATATTTTTATCTGTTGGATATTTGGGTTGCTTTCAGATCTTGGTTGCAAATAGTGTTGCAATGAATTAGAACTTTTTTGTGTTCTTAGAACAGATACCAGGAAGTGGAATTACTGGATTATACTGTGGTTAAATTATTTTTTTTGTGGGTTGGGAACACCTGATGGTTCTCAGAGGCTGCTCTTGGTTCTGTATTTGAATATTACTCTAGTGATGCTTGGACAGCCATGTGGTGCTGGGTATCAGATGCATGCAAGGCAAATGTCTTAACCCTTGTACTGTCTCTCCAGCCCTTTGTCTCATTTTTTGGGAGAACTCCCCAGACTATATTTCCTAGAATCTGAACAGTCCCACCAGCATGAATAACAGCAGTAAATAAGAGTTTCTTTTTAGCTGTAGTTGCTGTTTTTGAATTAGGCCATTCTTACTGGTGTGAGCTAAGTGTTCATTGTCATTTGTGTTTACATTTACCTAATTATCAGTGATGAGAATTTTTCACATGTCACGTGAACAACTGGTCTCTGCTTCAGAATAACCAGTGCGCCCTGAGAGGAATGTGTACTTCACTTCTAGAGGTAGAGAGCCTTGTACTTGTCTCTTAAGATCAGTTCTACAATTATTTTTTTAAAGCCATTGTTTTTCTTATTGAATTTTTGTCTCTTTTAATCTGTCCAATGTTGAGTGTTGTTAAAAAATCTCCTACTATTGAGTTGTCTTAATATCTTTTTCGGACCTATTTGCAGTTGCTTTATCCATTTATATGCTCCTTCAGATGGTTTAAATATGCTGATGAGTGTTAAGTATTCTAAATATATTGCCCCTTAATACTTATATAATGTCCAATCTCTGTCTCTTTTTTTTTTCCTGTTTGAGGTCTAGTTTGTTTAGTATAAATGTGACTGTCGGGGAATGCCGCTGGGGTCCCCGACAGTGTCAGGACAGATGCTCTCTTCTACCTCCGAGGACGCCGGGAGAACAGATGAAGACTCACGAGTCGGTGCAGTTCCAAAAATGGCTTTTAATAGTACAAAGCTCTTCCACAGCACTCCAATATAATGAGCAAACTCTAGCTCTGGTCTCAACTTAGACCATACAAAAGAGCCTAAGTCTCCCACCAAAGAGAGAGGATCTCACCCGAGCTGAGTTCTACCCAGAAGAAGGAGCCAAAAAGCAAAAAGCCAAAAGCCAAAAGCAAGGCTGAGGAGCCAAAAGGCAAAAGGTGAAGTGGCCTCAAGTCAGCCCCTTATATACACCAAAGTAATCCAGTCGGGAGGGGCATGTCAACAAAGAACTCTAAACAGAGTGTAGTGCCACACCTTATTGCAGGTATAAACAAAGGTTATGCCAAGGACTAAGGAGATAATCTCTTATGTAAAACACTGGAGAGAGAGAGAGGGCTGGTATAAAGTAATACATCTTAACTTCATGAGCTTCATGTAATCTAGATGGTACCCACAAGGTCCTTCTTATTATTATCTGCACCAGGGTGATTCTGAGTATCTTGTTCTCGTGTACTGAAAGGGTCACTCTCGCCTGCTTAGAGCAAACTAGTATGATCCTTCCTATAGTCTCAGCGTAGCCAGGGTGGTAGTCTCCTGGTAAATTCTAACTGTCCCACGCTGGGTGCAGTGGGTATAAAGAGGAGCTGTGCCCAATCTAGAAAACATAGAAGTCTTAGTAGATGTATAAGTCAGAAGTTATTCAATCAAGGTGATCTGTAAGTGCCACACCCTCTGGCAGTGTTTATATAGAAGAGAGATCTCATTAGAATGACCCTTGGCTTAAATAAGATTAAGCTGGGAGTGAGCAAAACAACAAAATTCCAAGATTAGCTAAACATGTCCTCCAACATGTGACCATCTGTTTCCCCCTCTTTTTTTTTTGGCTATCATTTCTGTATATGATTGTTTTTCAACCTTTCACTCTAAGCTTGTGTCTGTCATGACAATTCAGTATGTCTCTTATTGGGTTTTATCCTAGGCCTCAGGACACCTAGGATTTTTACCAGCTATTCTCTGTCAACCGATCCTGCCATTAAATGCAAGGGCCTGGGGATGTGGAGAAATCTGGGCCATCCTGGATGTGCTCAGGGATCTCCATGGCTTAGCATGTGGTGCTCTGGAGCCTTCAGAAATGCATCCACGATGCCTCAGGGACCTTTCAGTGTGGAGATTAAATCTGGGTCAGGCATGTGCTAGGCATGTGCCCTTGCCACTGTCATATAGTCCAGCTTTAGGGTTTTGTTTCTTAATTATCCTGCCACTTTTTAATATAGTGAGGTCATGTCATTGATATTTAGTGGAATTATTGAAATAAAGGAATTAAGTATCATTTTTCTATGTGATTTTTGTGTGCTTATGATGCTTATCTGTTTTTTTGGCCTTCATTAATTTTCTTTCCTTCTACTTTAATAAAATTGTCTGTTACATAGTAAACAGATTATGCTAGCCTGTTAGTTACTGCCTTCCAAGTATATTGGTTTTGAGGTTACCATGAAGTTATATATATAGGTTTGAGGTTACCATGAAGTTATATACCATGAAGTTTTTTATATATATATATATATATATATATATATATATATATATATATATACATCACTGTCTGTATCACTGTCTTCCCATTGTTCATCGATCTACTCAAGTGGGCACTAGTAACATCTCCATTAGTCCTGACACAAGCAAGTGTAACACAAGGGCATCTGCTTGCTCCAGGGACAGGAGGAGCCCGAAACCATTCTTCAGGTCATGGAACTGAGGTCCATAATTGTTACTAGTTTTTGGCATAATAAGTAAATAAAACACGGGTAGCTTGCCAGGCTTTGCCATGTAGGTGGTATAGTCTCAGTAGAAGGCTCTCATCTTGAGCATTTACTGATGAAACTTAAAGGGGGAGGATCAGGTTTTCTCTTGGATGGAGCTCTGAGGAACTATGGAGTCTGGATGTATATACTTATATATACATATATATATATATATATAAATTTTTTTTTTTTTTTGCTTTTTTGAGTCATGCCGGTGATGCTCAGGGTATTCCTGGCTTTGCACTCCAGAAATTACTCCTGGTGGTGCTCAGGGGACCACATGGGATGCTGGGGATTGAAGTCTGCTTAGCTGCATGCAAGGGCAAACACCCTCCCCACAGTACTATCACTCTGGCCCTGTTTGGAATTCAAAACGAAATCCCCTGCATTGTTTTAAAAGTTCCCTGGTTGTTTCCTCCTTTCCCACATATTTTGTTAATATCATACTACATCAAAGTGAAATTTCTTTTTCTTTTTATAGAATATTGCTAGTACTCCTTACAGAGTTGGTTTAGTGTTCATTAATTTGAGTGGCATTTGTTTAAGAAACTTTGTGTCACACCTTTGCATTTGAATGCTAATCTTACTGATAAAGTACTTTTGTATGAATGTTTTTTCCACCCAACATGTTGGCTATATCACCCCATTTTCTTCTGAAAAAAGGGTCTGGGTGGCTCAGAAACCAAAACTGAAATCAAAGAACCCTCTGAAGACCCCCTGTTGCTTTGAACTTGATCTTACAGTCACTTGAGTACAATGCCTTAATCCTTCCCCTCCACCCCATTCACCCCCTCCCTCTAACACAACTACTTCCCGCCCTCCAGACCACAGGGCCTTTGCCAGCTTCCCCCAAGCTCTTTCCTTCTTTCCTTCCTTCCTTCCTTCCTTCCTTCCTTCCTTCCTTCCTTCCTTCCTTCCTTCCTTCCTTCCTTCCTTCCTTCCTTCCTTCCTTCCTTCCTTCCTTCCTTCCTTCCTTCTTCCTTCCTTCCTTCTTCTTCCTTCCTTCCTTCCTTCTTCTTCCTTCTTCCTCCTTCCTTCTCCTTTTCTTCTCCTTCCTTCCTTCTTCTTCCTTCCTTCCTTCTTCCTTCCTTCTCTTCCTTCCTTCCTTCTTCTTCCTCTTCCTTCCTTCCTTCTTCCTTCTTCCTTCCTTTCCTCTCTTCTTCTCTTCTTCCTTCCTTCCTTCTTTTCTTCCTTCCTTCCTTCCTTCCTTCTTTCTTTCTTTCTTTTCTTTTTTTTTCTTTTGGGTCACACACAGTGATGCTCAGTACTCAGGAATTACTCCTGGCGGTGATCGGGAGACCATATGGGATGCCGGGAATCGAAGCCAGGTCAGCAGCGTGCAAGGCAAACGCCCTACCCGCTGTGCTATCGCTCTAGCCCCCTCCTTTGGACCCATCAATCTTTATTATTATTATGGTTTGGGAGCTCCCCTGGCGATGCTCGGGGCTTCTAGCCGGTCTCAGCGTTTTGTGCCTCCTCTGTGCTCAGCAGCGTCCCCTGGTGGTGCTGCGTTCTGCGTCAGGCTTGAACCCAGGAAGGCCGCGTACAAGGCAGACACCTGCCCCCTCTCTTACTAGCACTCCAGCCTCTGGTGCAGCTTTTTTTTTTAACCGGGTGCAGAAGCGTCTTCTTGCTGTGCTCACCCACACCTAGACATCGCCCGAGGTTCTAGGGATCATAGACTTCTGGCAGAGTTTCAAGGATCCTGAACCAAAAGTTTTTGCATCGCAGGGATCTCGACTGCCTACTTTTAGGGAGGGGATTTTGGGCTCAGGGGCTCTGCCCAGCTCTGTGCTGAGGAGGACCCCTGGCTCAGGGTGAGGGGATCGTATGAGGTGGCCAGGGATTTAAAGTGCAAGGCAAGGGTCTTCCCTCCTGTATTATCTCCCTGGCTCCCTTCAATATTATTATTATTATTATTATTATTATTATTATTATTATTATTACTATTATCATCATCATCATCATCATCATCATCATCATTATCAGCCACGGCAGAGCCTGGGAAGCTACCCGTGGTGTATTCAATATACCAAACACAGTAACAATAATGGACTTCATTCCCAACGTTACTGGTGCCTGCTCCAGCAAATCGATGAACAATGGGAAGACAAGTGATACAAGTGATATAGGGTCTAGTTGGTAACTGTCCACTATCAAACAAAGGTGAGTATTATAGGTCTTCTATGTTAGTCTTTGCTTTTCTTCTGATGATTTTAGTATTCTTCCTTTAATATTTTTAATTATAAAATTTTATTCCACTTGGGTTTCTTTTGTTGTTTTGTAATTAAGCTTTCTGGTTTAGTACCTCCTTTACATTGGAGGTACATTCTTATCTTTAATGTCTTCAACCAGCTGTCTTTTTCTTTTCTCTCTTGGAACCTCTATTGGCACGAATGCTAGGCCTCTTGATGTGTCTTAGTGATATTTTATACAATTTTAAGTTAAAAAGTTCTTCTTCTTTCTCCTGTTCTTTAGCGATGGTTTCATCTACCTTATTCTTAAGCTTATTTTCTCATTCCTCAGATTCTTACATTCTTTTTACTGTGTGTTCTTCCTTATTGTGCCCCTCTATTGTGTTTTTTCTTGTAGTTTAACTATTTTCATTAGCTCTGTGATTTCCAATTGACCCTGTCATATATTCTCTCTCTTATTTCTCTGTCTTTGTTAGAATTCTCTTCCATTGATTTCTTCAATTCAATCAATAGCCTTATCATCGTGGCTTTGATGTATTTATTAGGGAGTTTAGAAAGTTCTAGTATGCTTGGATCTTTCCTGAGCCTTTATTTATTTTTTAATCTATCGATACAAATTAATTCTTCCACTTTGCCATAGTGTTCTGGTATTATGCAATGGTAAGGGTGAGGGGTTAATTTTGTGCAGGTCTGTGGTTCACATTCACCAAGTCCTGTCAAGTACTGAGGCTCTGAGTTTATGTCACTCTTGACGACTGATCTGAATTTGTGGTCCTTGTTGATGTCCAATAGACCTGAGCAGTAAGTAAATCAGGACTTGTGGTCACAAATGCCCCAAAACAACTATAGTACCAAGCAGAGCTTCCATAGTTACAAAGGTATTGTGTTCAGTACTGCTTGGAAGCAAGTGTGTTTCCAGAGTTAAGCAGAGCTGGGATGCATCCTTTGGTCCCACAGCTTGGAGTTTGATGAGACCTCTGATCCATGTTTGACCAGTCTTGTTCTCCAATCAAATATTTCAAATATTCAAACATGAAATAAATGTGCAGCAGGCACTTTGAGTTATTCTAAGCTCTCTATTTCACTGTGAAAGCAATTTCTGACTGTAAGCATTAATTGGAACCGTCTGCTATCAATTGGCTGTATTAGGAGGTGCTGCCTTTGTTTAGCCTGGAGTGAGAAATGTTGACCCCTGTCACCAATCATTAAGTTGGGGTGGTGCATTTGTCTTTAGGCTATTCCTTATTCCAGGAGAGATCAGAGATGGAGGCTCCCTGAGCATTTTGTAAGAGGCCACTGGTTTGCAGCCTGTCACAGTTCATGTGCCTGAGTATCTCATGCGAATAGTGCGACTGGTTCTCACCTTCTGATTAGGTATTTTCAGTAGAATTCTATGCTCAGTGTGATGGGACTTTAAGCAGACAAATTCCTACCACACATTAACAGTTTCAAAATTCTTCCTGGACTGTTATTCTCTGCACTGGCCTTCTTGGTGGAGTTGAGCTTCTTAATCTAGATCATGCTCCTTATTTGCACTGTGGGATTCTTCTTCTAGAGGTGATGGCTGGATTCTCGTGAACTCTTATATCAGGCACCCTGCAAGGTTCTGTATTTAATTTCACTTTTGGTGTATTGCTGTGATGTTGGGTGATCATACTATAGGATTTCTCACTATTTGGCCATCTTGGCCCTGCTTCTAGAAGGCAAGGTACATTTTGCAATACTTTCAAAGGGCCTCACATGAATGCCTCATACAAATGGATGCTGAAAAAAAGGAGGTTGCTTATCTGAGCATCCTTCATTACTGATTGAGCTCAAAGCTCTTTTCCTCAACTCTTTCATTGGTTGAAGATAGATAATGCATATTAGAGGCTCCTAATACCTACATCATAAAAATATAATCTACTTGTCACTTGTCTTTCCATTGCTCATTGATTTGCTCTAGCAGGCTCCAGTAACATCTCTATTTATTGGGAATGAGCTACTATTAGTCATTTACCACATCCACCCAGTCTGTGATTCTGGTATTTTATGTCTAAAACTTTGGTTTCTCATGGATGCAGGTGATCCTCTTTTCCTTCTCCCAACTGCCAATAAGTCTGATGACACCCCATGTTTCTGGCACCTGATCTTAAAATCTAAAAATTGAGCCAACACTTATCCAGGAATTTCTTATAAAGATTGTGTCTTGGACTACAACCAATGCCTCAGATGAACAACACATCCATAGGAAAACCAAGGTAAGGAAGTGACCGAGGTAAGGAAGGTAGTAATAGGTTATCCTGGTCAAAGCCCTAAGTTTGGAGTCTGAAGTAGGAGCTCACCTTGAGATAGACAGATTATGTCAAGTAGTGGAATTTATGGAACATATGGAAGATTTATTCCTAGTTTTTTTTGTGAAGTGTCATGTTGTTATCCAAAAAGGGTAGGCCAGTCAGTATTCCCATCAGCAGTTGATGGGGCCTCCTTTCCCCAAATCACCACCAACATTGGTTGTTCTTAATCTTCATGATGTAGAACAGCCCAAATGCCTAAGAACAGATGACTGGATAAAGAAACTGTGGCACATATACACATTGGAATACTACTCAGATACAAAAAAGATGAAATTATGCAATTTGCAGCTATGTGGATGGATCTGGATAGTATCATGCTTAGTAAAGTTAGTCAGAATGAGAGGGACAGATGCAGAATGATCTTCATATGTGTTATATAAAGTAGCATCATAAACAACAAATACTGGTGACATAAAATGAGAATAATAGGAAATATATCACCATGAGGAGGTGGGGCTGGGATGGGGTAAGGACACCAGGAAAAGGTGGAGGGAAGCTGGCACTCTGGTAGAGGGCATGGTGTATTTTTCTGGTAAGAAATCCTGCTGTTGGGGCTGAAGTGATAACACAGCGGGTAAGGCGTTTGCCTTGCACGCGCCTGACCTGGTTCGATCACCGACTTCCCATATGGTCCCCCGAGCGCCACCAGGAGTAATTCCTGAGTGCAGAGCCAGGAGTAACCCCCTGAGCATTGCCAGGTGTGACCCAAAAATAAAGCAAAAAAAAAAAGAAATCCTGCCGTTATCATTATCAATATTATAAACATGGTACCTAAAATAAAATTTTGAAAAGAGATATCAAATAAAAAGAAATGCAAGAGAATTCATTCTGAGAATAGGTTTCATTCTCTGTAATTCTGATAAAACTTTTGAACGTAGTAGCTCACATAGAGTGTTTATACTTCGTGGATCAGAATAACCTGAACTATTCTTATGTATGTGCAATTGAAATTTGAGTACTGTAAGATAGAATAAAGATGGTTTAAGATCCGGTGTCTATAGCAGCTTCTGCTTTCCAAGAGTGATAGGCTGGCATATCAAATCAGAGAAAAAATATGTCCACCCTGCTTCTTTTGATTCAGGAAGGCCAAGGAAAGAGAAAGACTGGAAATCATGATGCTTCAATGTCTGCAAAGTTTTCTGGGGTACCAGAGGTTGAGATCAAGGGTATGAGAGTCTTTATTTAAGTATATGTATGGTTTAGAAAAAAAGTTGTAAAGGTGAACATAGGTCAGAGTATAAAACTAAATTACTCTGTGTGATAGAAATACTGTGATATTTGAGGGAAATGGGTAAATAAGAGGGAAAGGTGACTTTAAAACTTCTAAAAGAGGGGAGGTTGTTAATCAAGTATAAGGCATGGGGATTGCTTTCAGGCAAACCTCTCCATTTTTATCAAATCTGTAATAAACCTTTTATTTTCTCAATGCTTTCGGGGCAGTCAAGGACTGATTTACCTTACGTTGTCTATACTGAGGATAGCAGAGTTTCACAAACTTTAATATGCATGCAAGTGACTGGAATCTTATTAAACTTGCAGATTTCCATGCACTAGCCTGAAGGAGAACCCAAGATTCTGTATTGTGAGTAAGTTTCCAGCCATTTCTTATGTCCTGGTTATCAAAACTGTATTTTGAGTATCAAGGAATGAGGCCAGAGATGCAGTCCAACATCCATTTAGTGGAGTGAGAAATTTAGAATCAGGAAAAGTCTTGATTTTTCAATATTATAAAATTGGAAATTCTAGATAAGTTACAAAAAAATTAGAAATTTTCTTAGATCTTTGCAGATATATTATTAGAGTGCCCAGAGAACTTTAGAACGAAGCACAGAGAACTTTATTATACCTTACATGACAATGAGAGGACAGCTGACACCCAAGTTACAGGCACATGAATTACTGTTTTGGGTCTGAGGACTGCTACTGTCCTGACTTGCTTTCTGTGGTTCCTTCATTCCCCTGCTATTTCTTCTTTCCCTTCTTACTCTAATTGACATTTTGCTCACATCCACTGGAATCCTAGGAAAGAAGTCAAGCCTGCCCTGAAAGTGTCACCCCCTAATTAATATCCTAGAAGGCCACCATTTCATTAGTATTCAGACCTGGTTTCTCACCGGATCATTAATGGGCTCTTTTCTCTGAGGAGGATAATTATGTACGACACTGACGTCCCCTGCCAGTCTAGGGAGATGGAGAGCTTTGTCTGTGTGGTGGCACATCAGAGTTAAGTGGCATGGTGGAAAGCCGTTTCAACACAAAAGCATTTTCTGACATTGTAAGCAAGCTTTCAGCGATCACCATGTCTGATGTTGCTGAACAGCCTTCGATAAGGTTCAAAATCACTGGTAGATGAGCATACTATTAGTGCTGTTTGCCCACCCAGGGCTTGAGACCACAAAGCTGGTTGTAGATCTTAAGCTTGGCTACTGTCTCCCACAGGTGAGCCAAACACCATGACAAAGAGGAGTCCCTCCTCTGAAGAAATTGTACTATAGGATGGTCTCTGTTATTTAATACATGTTCTGTGATTGAAGATCATGTGAATGTTTCCTAAAATTTTATTTTAATCCCCACCCCCACTGTCTTCATAATTGATGGCCATTATTTAGACTCTTATAAATGTGGGTATATTGAAGAGCCTCTGCATATATTATTTTTGATGCATATGACATTGTTTATTTTAATTCTCTTGTATTGCTCCATCATGTTCTCAATGGAAAATTGTCACTGTTCCTTCCTTATAGATTTGGAAGTGTGTTGAACATTGTTATACAAGCATGAGCCTCCCTATCGCTGTTAAAGTCAACAATGTTCTTCTCTATTTCTGATGTTTCTCAGAGCTCTGGATGAGTTTTATTCGTTGTGTGACATCATGACAACTCTTCTCATAAAATTGGTGAATGATCAAGGTGAGAAATGTTTGGTGGTGTCAGGAGTGAGAACCAAGTCCATGAGCAGGCAAGGTTATGGTTATTGTGAATAGTCCTGCAATGAACATATAATTATACATGGTGTTTCTGCTGTGTGTTTGGGGTCTCCACGTATATGCCCAGAAGTGGTACTGCTGGGTCAAATTGGAACTCAATTTCTAGCTTTTTGAGATATGCCCATATTGTTTGACAACAAGACTGGCTTAATCAGCATTCTTACCAGCAATGAATGAGAGTCCCTTTCTGCTTGCATCTGCACCACCACGGCTGTTCTTGTTCTTCTGGATGTGTGCCCATTCTATGTAGTGTGAGATGATATCTCATTGCTGCTTTGATTTGCATCTCACGAATGATTAATGATGAAGAACATTATTTCATACTTTATGCCTTTTTAGCCATTTGAATTTCTTTTTGAGGAAGTTTCTATTCATTTCTTCTTCCCATTTTTTGATGAGGTTGGATTTTTTTTTTTTGTAAAAACCTACCAGTCCTTATATATCTTGGATACTAACCAATACCCCAATCTGGAAACAATCTGAGTGCCTGAGAACAAGTGACTGAATGCAAAAGAACTATGGTACATCTACACAATGGAATACTATGCAGCTGTTAGGAAAAATTAAGTCATGAAATTTGCTTATAAATGGATGGACATGGAGAGTATCATGCTGAGTGAAATGATTCAGAAGGAGGACAGATATAGAATGACTGCATTAATTTGTGAGATATAAAATAGTATGAGATTAATATCTAAGGACAACCAAAAAGGGGCCAGGAGGATGTATCAATGGTTGTAATCATATATGTGGGGCATAGAGAGTAGCAAATAGAGAGAAGGCACCTGATTGACAGTGATATTTGGAAGTAGTAATGCTGGACTAGAACTGAGTATTGAAAGTAGGTAAAGGCATGTGCATGATAACCCTTCAGTGTCTGTATTGCAAACCAATATATGCAAGAGGAGAGAAGAGACAAGAGAGAAGAGAGACAAGAGAGAAGAGAGAGAGAGAAAGAGACAAAGAAGAAGGTTGGTTCAGGGGAACTGAGGACATTGGTGTTGGGAATATGTACTGGTGAAGGGATAGAACTGGGAACACTGTATGACTGAAACCATATTATCAACAGCTTTGTAACGGTCTATCTCATGATTTATTCAATGAAAAAAAGAGGCGTCTAGGTGAATAAATCAGAACCTGGACACAGTTTTGTAGAAATCAAAATAAGGCAAGTGAACTACTTTGAAGGAAAGAGAAATTGAACTCTAAAGACATGGAGAAGGTAATAAAAAGACAAAATAAGGCAAAATAAGATTCTTTACTGAAGTCTTTAGTTTTAGATTTTGTGGATGCATCTTGTCAAATTGATTCTATTACCAGTGCCTCTGGACCTTTAAATCAAAGTGAGTGAAATGACTTGCTAGAGTAGTGGATAGAGTGGGAGTGGAATACTATGCAGCTGTCAAGAGCATAAAGGGAAAGTCAGCTTTGGATGCAGACCCTACTGATACAGGAGTTGTCACAGTTACAGAATGACTCAGATGTACTGCTCTCTGAAAGTGAGAGCACAAATCACATCACATTGTAGACTTTTAGAACATTGTTGTGGAACCAATATGAATTTTGCTCAATATACAATTGCCTAATGCTCAGTACACATTAGATGCTATTAATATCTTGTTGAACTGGTGAACTTGAGAATTAGCTTACATAATGGACCCTAGGACCTGCTTTAATCCTCAACACCAGAAATAGCTCCAGTGCATGACTACCAGCACCATCAGGTATGAACCTTAATTAAACAAATACGGATGTGTAAATCAAGTAGTATAGATTTAAGGTGAATTAAAGGTTGCAGAGATATGGAGAGAAAGGAAAACAGCAGTAAAATGAAAGCTTCATTTTGGAAGAGCAGCTCTAAAGAAATATAATGTGAGAAATCCAGAGGTAGAGCATTCCAAAGTAGGTTAATCAATAATCCGCTAATATCAGGACATGTTTGCTTCTCTCGTCTCTGGAAGGTGACATTTTCAGAAAGAACTTTCCCATGGTGATAAGTTTCCCTTGGTGTATAAAGCATATACATAATAACCCTTCAGTACACATTAGACAGTATTCCAGAGTTCCTGCACATATACCCAGAACAGAACATGGAAATTTGTTTACATAACTGAGCTTACCTGAAGGAGGTTGGGGGTATGGCAGTTGTCTTTGGGACACCGATAGGGGCAAGCAGACACTCCTGTAGTGTGTCTGGAGTTGGAAAAGTGTATTCATGAAACTCTATCATTTATGGAATTACACATCACGGCTTCTCAATCAAAATGGTGAAAGAATAAATCCAAAGCATTGTGATATCTATATTTCTCAAGTTCTTCTTCATTGGTGCTCATGTGATATCTATATTTCTCAAGTTCTTCTTCATTGGTGCTCATGGGCAAGAACTAGATTCCCATTTTCTCCTTAACCACTGAGAACATGAAGAGATTTCCATGCTTGGCAGAAATTGCTGAGAAGAATGTGATATTTGGAGCTGGATGGGGGATTACAGTTAGAATCTTTTTAAACATGGGATGGAATATCAAGGATAGGGGTAGGGAGTTGGTGCAAGCTGCTGCCAATGCCGGTTAGAACCTATTTAGGGATCAGAAAGTTCTTGGAACCAGGCATTGTGAAGCATGTCCTCTGTGTCTGGTAGTGAGGATGTCCTTCCCACATCTCTGATAGAACTCCTATTGTGCTTTCAATCAGTGTACCAGGGTATGCTGCAGACCGCACAGTCAGAAAGGTAAAGAAGGGCACAGAAGGATAGAGTTGCATCCCTTATGATCTTCCTAAGTGGAATCACAGTCATTTCCTTTCATTCTGTGGTTCTGCATTAGGAGAGATTTTCTTTCTTTTTAGATTTTATTATATCACTATGAGATAGAAAATTATAAAACTGTTCATGATTTGGTTTCAGTCATACAGTGTTCCAGCACCCATCCCTCCACCAGTGCACATTTCCCAACACCAGTGTCCCCAGATTCCCTCCAACCTGTCTACCATCCCCTCCAGCCTGCCTCTACAGCACACACTTTTCTTTTCAAGGAGAGATTTTCTTTAGGAGATTGTAAACCTAGTTCATCATATAGCTCTGCTGCTTCTTCACCAGAGAATTGCTTCTTGAGTCCAGTGACTATTCTGTATGGTCTTAGAGGAACATCAATATAGTTAAAACACTAATGCAGTATGGTCAAAGGTTTACCCTAAATTGGCTATGTATTTAGCTCAGTTTTTATAAAATCTTTTACTCCTTGCTGGCTACATGTCTTCCCAGATATGTTTGCCCTTCTAGATCAAACTTGGCTTTATGTAATCCCAGGCATTTTACAGGATCAGCTTTAAACCTTTGGGAAAATATATTTCTATCTGGAACTTTTAGAAAGTCTCTTGGAGCAGGTTGGGGGTTAGGATATTATTATCACACAACACATTCTTTTACTAGATTACTCTTCTGCCCAATTTCCCTTCTCATTTTTTTTCTTAGATGTATTTTAAATCCAGAGAGGCCAAAATGAATTGTACATTCCTCTAACCTTTAATCATGTTTTCATTTACTATTAAGGTGGTTGCAACATTCATGACATTATACTTTTAGATTTGGAAGGGTGCCTCAGTCCTACTTTAATTTATTCTATATTCCCTAGTAAAACTTAGTTATAAGCGCCTTGGTTAAATTCACTTGGAAAATGAAATTCTCTTTATCTCATTCTCAATTTCTTTATATGAGAAAGTCACAGAAGGTACTTTTTATGTTCTGTCTCCTGAGTTTTAAATGCCAGTCTAACCTCCTGTACCCTTGACACATTGTCCCAAGATGGTTTGACAATGGAGACATTTTAGATGCCATAGGATATTTCATAACTTTAAATATTTTATAACAAATTAAATGTTAATTATATGCTGGTCAGGGAAGAAAATTGCTGAAGTATTTAATTAACATTTAATTTATTAGTCATCAAATATTTAAGTAGCTCCTATCTGAGGACTTTCCTCCTTATTAGTTATAAGTTAATAACAAGTTATCATTGTTAGCTGCTACACTTCTTAATACTCCACATGTATATGACTATTTTTACATTTCTTTTTTTTTTTTTTTTGCTTTTTGGGTCACACCCGGCAATGCTCAGGGGTTACTCCTGGCTCTGCACTCTCAGGAATTATTCCTGGCGGTGCTCGGGGACCATATGGGACACTGGGGATCGAACCCAGGACGGCATGGGCCGGCCACATGCAAGGCAAACGTCCTACCCGCTGGGCTATCGCTCAGGCCCCACTTTAAAGAGATCTTTACATGAAAGTTCAAGTAACCCCCCAACATAGGAAAAAACATTCCCTATCAGTGTCAGAATAGTGACTTCTTGTGATTGCTGTTTTGATGTAATTTCTCACAGGGAGCAGGATAACTTGAAAACTGCTTTCATTTTCATGATCACTGTTGGCCATATTGCTAGTGATAGCTTTCATGAAATTTTGTCGGGAAGGTAGAATTACTACTCTCTTATCAGAGCTGCAATATCAGAGGGTTGTGAAAGCCCCCAAGTCACAGTCAGAAGCAGTGTGGAATTTCATCCCAAGATTTCATACTAGAAGTTTTGTATCAGGATCATTTCTAGGTGATTTTTTCAGTCTCTCAAAAGTCCTGAGAGTGACTGTCAGGGAGGCTGCGGGGTCCCCATCAGTGCCAGGAAGCGAGTTCCCTTCTATCTCTGAACTGGTGGGGAATGGATGAAAACTCAGGAATCCGATGCAGTTTTAAAAAGGACTTTACTAACACAGGTTCCGATATACAATCCAAGAGCAGGGAAAAACTCTGGACTCTGGGTTCCCAGCTAGGCCCCAGCCACATGTAGGCCAAGATGGCTGCCACCACGTGTTGAGGCCCAACAGAGAATGGAGAGGACTGAGAAGCAAAATGCCAAGGAAAGCCAAAATGGCAAAAAAAAGGAAGGGGTGGGGGAAGCTTCTTTCTTCTTGCAGCTTATTTTATAAATAGAAATCTGCCCAAGCTTCCCAGCCAGGCCCATTCTGGGCTGGGCTATCTAGAGATGAAAACAGGAAAACAGCTCTACAGAAATATAGCAACTCAGAAGGTCTTCTAGCTATTTACAAGAACCCAGAGCTCATTCAAAGCCTCCTAGCAGAGCTGGGAGGAGATATAAGCTAAATGTAACTCTCCCTGGCAGGGAGGGTCAAATGCCCTCAGTAATTTCTCCCAGCACCTCACCTAATGTCTTGAGTCAAGATCTGCCTGGAAATGCCTTTATAGGGTAGAGAAGGGGGTTTCTGAGATGGCATGCCTCTGTACTAAAGACTATACTAATGCCAGTTAAATATTCCTCCAAGCCTTCACAAGAGTCTCGTCTACTTCATGGTAGTTTTGTATTTTAGTTGCCTTAGAGTTATCAGGGAGCCATGCTTGCTTGCTTGGAGGCAAACGGCATTTCTCTCTGGTCTAATTACTTAAGAAATCCAACTTGGCCAGGAAAATATGCTGGTAAGATCAAGCTAGTCCCACCATGATCGTGGTAGCATGAGAGAATATTTATACCAGCCAGTACAGAATACATGGTCAGATAAACTGCCACATTTAAACTACCCCCTATCTATGAAGTGATCTGCAGGAGGCAATCCAGGGCAGATACAGAGACTTTTAGGTGTCCTACAACAAGTGACTTCAGTAAGCCACTTTCATCTTTTGTTTTGAAAGGGTTGTCCACCCTATGGTGTGACTGACTGGGAGCCTCAGAACGCCGCACCTATCAAGGAAAACTCTGAGAGACCGGGCCTATGGTTTTATTTTATTTGCCAAGCATGCTGGGGTGCTCAGCATAACCAATGGCAGGCTAGAGGCTAAGAGCCCCAAACTGAGATACAGCACAGTTTTTATAGCATTCTGAGACAAAAGAAGCTTTTACAGTACAACAAGCTTGTGGTTTTTCCAGGTGCAGGGTGCACACCATATCTGGATGTTACTCAAAGTTATAGTTAGGGTTCCTCCATTGATATTTGGTTGGGAGGCCTTCGGCTTTATCTGGCCTACTCACAGAGCCCATCCACTATTTTAGTGTGCTCCTGTTAACTCTTTGCGGTCTGGTCTCGGGGCATCCCCTTTCACCCTTAGAGCTTAATGTACTTTTCCTTCACACCATTTAATATTAATGAAAGGGTTATTTAGGCCCTAAAATGGTAATTTTTCATGAGTGGGCCTGCCTGGTTGGGGAGGGGGTTGTTGGGTTGCTGCCTTCTTTCAGTTTAGGATTTAATATCACAAAAACTGTAGCTGGTCAACTATTTTCTTGAGTATATTTTTTTAAAAGTCCAAATTCAGATCAATTTTATTGGGGGAAAGTAAATGATTCATGAACAAAATGCAAAAATACATATTATTGTATTTGAGCCATATTGTTCATAGATTTAAAATATTTTGTGATGAGGACCTATGGAATAGAATTGAGTATCCTGACACCCGACCTCAAACACATAATCATTTAATCTTTGATAAAGGTGCAAAGAGTCTAAAATGGAGTAAGGAAAGCATCTTCAACAAGTGGTGTTGGGAAAACTGGGCAGCGACATGTAAAAAATGAATTTGGACCTGTGTCTAACACCATGCACAAAAAATCAGATCAAAATGGATTAAAGATCTCAATATCAGACTTGAATCCATAAAGCACATTGAAGAAAATATAGGAAAAACCCTCCACGACGGTGAAGCTAAAGGCATCTTCAAAGGTGAAACATCACTAACAAAGCAACTAGAAGAAAAGATAAACATATGGGACTACATGAAACTAAAAAGCTTCTGCACCTCAAAAGAAACAGTGACTAAGATACAAAAGCAGTCCACAGAATGGGAAAGAATATTCACCCAATACCCATCTGATAAGGGGTTAATATCCAGGATATATCAGGCACTGGTAGAACTTTACAAGAAGAAAACAAACAACCCCATCAAAAAATGGGGAGAAGAAATGAACAGACTCTTCAGCAAGGAAGAAATTCGAATGGCCAAAAAACATATGAAAAAATGCTCATCATCACTAATCATCAGAGAGATGCAAACCAAAACAACAATGAGATACCACTTTACACCACAGAGACTGGCACATATTCAAAAGAGCAAGAACAACAAGTGTTGGCTTGGATGTGGGGAAAAGGGGACATTGATCCATTGTTGATGGGAATGCCGGCTGGTACAGCCTTTCTGGAAAACAATATGGACATTCCTCCAAAGACTAGAAATTGAACTCCCATTTGACCCAGCCATACCACTCCTGGGAATCTACTCTGGGAAACCAAAAATACGCAGCGGAAACACCATCCCTACTTTTATGTTCATAGCAGCATTATTCACAATAGCGAGAATATGGAAGCAACCAGAGTGCCTGAATATCGATGACTGGATAAAAAAGCTTTGGTACATCTACACAGTGGAATACTATGCAGCTATTAGGAAAAATGAAGTTATAAAATTTGCCTATAAATGGATGGACATGGAGAAGATTATGTTGAGCGAAATTAGCCAGAAGGAGAGAGAGCAGATACAGAATGACTGCATTTATTTGCATAGCATAAATATATATGTACATATTATGATACCAATATCCAGGCAAGTGAAACATATATCAGGAGGTCTTGTCAAAGGTGGAAATTATCACAAATGTGTGGGAGTCAGAGGCTAGATAAGACAGAAAATGGAACAGTGTGCTAACAATTGTCGAGGTACTAATGCCAACCTAGAACTGAGCATTAAATACAGGCAAAAAGATACACATGACAACCCTGTAATGTATGTTCTGTAATCCATAGTCTGGAAGGGAAGGAAAAGAGAAAGAGAGAGAAAGGGAAAGAAATAAAGAAGCTGCCATGGAGGCGGGCTGGGGAGGGGGGAGGGAACCGGGGTTGTTGGTGGTGGGAGATGGGCACTGGTGGCGGGATGGGTGCTGGAACATTGTATGACCAAAACCCAAATATGAACTTTTCAATTGTATATCTCTGTAATTGTAAAAATAAAAAAAATAAAATATTTTGTGCTTATATTACTCCTTTATTATATTATATGAACTTTTTTTGAGAGGGTCAGTTTGGCCACACCCAACTGTGGCACCATACTAAGGGATTACTCCTGGTGGGACTTAGGGGATCATATGGGTGTTGGGGATCAAACCCGGGTTGACTTGCACAAGGCAGCACCTTAATTGCTGTACTATGTCTTGGTTCCTACTTATTTATTAGTATGAGTGTATTCGTTTCAGAAATAAGTATATTAGACTCCTAATATATTTGTATTTTTATTAAGTTATATTTGAATTTCCAGTGCTTATTACTTTTTAGAGCTACTGTGTTGTTTGTTGTTTTATCTTCTTGCAGAAAATCTCTTTTGCAATATTTTTTGATATTTTATAATGTTTTCTGATTTTAAAATTCTCTGATGATCTTTCCTTTATTTTCCAAATATGTCTTTATGTATATAAATACTTCATTATTACTTCACATTTTATAAGCTTAGAATTTAATAAACATTTTTGATTTCTGTCTTTAAATGAGAGAATTAATTCATGCAGCGAGTGGGATTCTTGATATTTTCCAACTCTCTTGCTTTTTGTTAATTTACCAGGTTGAGCCCTATATTTACTAATAAGCTTACTGGTAAACAATTGATCAGCCACAATTTGCACATATTTAAAGTTATTCTATTCAGTTGCTTTTGCTATTCATCTCTTTCTCTTCACTTGTAAAATCATATCTTAAATAAAAGACCTATCACTTGCACAAGTTTCCTTATCATTCCTTGTGCTCCATCCCTCCCTTTGTTCCTGAGAGGGGCAAAAGAGTAGTTTGGTTTTTGCTAATGTAAAGTTCACTGTATCACTGTCTTCCCGTTCATCATTGATTTGCTTGAGCGGGCACCAGTAACATCTCCTATGACCTGTCTCATGCAAGTAGAGCCCAAGGGCACCTGCTTGCTCCAGGAACATAAAGAGCCTCAAACCATTCCATCAGGTCATGGGAATGAGGTCTATAATTGTTACTGGTATCTGGCATATCAAATACGACACGGGTAGCTTGCCAGGCTCTGCTGTGTGGGTAGCATACTCTTGTAATCTGCTCAAAATCCAGCATTTATTGATGAACCGCTGCTGCTTGTGGCCACCCGAGCCAGGCTGTGATAGGCTGGTCTGCTGGGTGGAGATCTGACGAGGGGAAGTCTGGATGTGGAAAATGGAGGTCCTCATGGAGTGGGGGTCGTCTGGCTTGTTGTGAGGCTCTGCTGGGGTGGCCAGCCAGGGCTAGAACTTGCCATCCCTCCCGGGGATATAATGTAAGTTACTTTGAATATTTGAAAAAAATGATCTGAATGAAGCCTTTCAGTACATGCTCTTTCTAGCCTTGATGACTCTTTAAAATGGCAAGATGGTGTTGACATTCATTCACTTTTTGGAAAAATTTGAAAAAAAGAAGCTGTGGAGTCAAAGAGATGTGACGGAAGCTGGAGGTTCTTTGTTCCTTTTAGCTATTTCTTCGATGCTCTTGAAGGCATTCTATGTAGCTCTTTTCCTCCTGCGCAGCTCTCTTCCTCCTGCGCAGCTCAGGTGCTAGGTCGTTCATCATGTTGAGTTCTTGACCTAGGTACACATAACTGCTGCATTCAGAGATGTCTGTTCCATTGAGAGTGAATGGGGCCTCTGGAACTAGTTCATTTTTCATGAACATTGGTTGAGATTCAGCTGTAAACCTATCTTTCCATATTCTTGGTCGAAGTCAGCCAGCATTTGTGCCAGCATTGGTGTTAATAGATGGTGTTAATAGATGTTTGGTGTTAATAGAACGATGTCATCAGCAAAGCGGAGGTGGTGTAGTTGCTGACCATCTATCTTCACTCCCATTCCTTCCCATTCTAATTGATGCATGACGTTTTCGAAGGTGGCGCTGAAGAGTTTTGGTGAAATGGTATCACCCTGCCGAACCCCTTTTGACATCAACGATCACTTCCTTATAGTATGGTGAGATCTTGGTGGTGAATCCATAACACAGCTCACGAAGGATCTTGATGTATTGGGTTTGAACACCCTGTTTGGCTAGGGCTTCGATGACCACTTTGGTCTCAACAAAATCAAAGGCTTTCTTTAAATCAATGAACGTGAGACAGAGCAGCATATTGAACTCCCTACAAATCTCAATGAGTGTGGATATCATCGATTGTGCTGAATTCTTTTCGGAAGCCAGCTTGCTTGCATGGTTGTCCTTCATCTAGTGTTCTGCCAATCCTGTTAAGGATGACTCAAGTGAACAGCTTGTAGATGACAGACAACAGGCAGATGGGGTGATAGTTGCCAATGTCGTGGATGTCTCCCTTCTTGACAAGTAGAACTGTCCTGCTGGTTTTCCATTGGGAGGGCACCTGCATTCATACTGGTAATGTGTGAAGAACCGAGCCAGTGTATTGATGAGTACTGATGGCAGACTCTTCGGGTCTTCTTCCTCCTTTCCTCGTCCTCCTTATCTCCTCCTCCTCTTCTCCTTCTTGTCCTTCTCCTCCTTCTCCTTCTCCTGCTCCTCCTTCTTCTTTCTTCTTCTCCTTCTCTCTCTCTCCTTCTCCCTCTCCCTCTCTCTCCTCCTTCTCCTTCTCCTACTCTTCTCTGTGTCCTTATCCTTCTCTTTCTTCATCAGTTTTTCAAATTTTGGCATATTACCATGGTACCCAGGGCTCACTCCTAGCTCTACACTTAGGGGTCACTTCTGGTGGTACTTGGGGGATCATATGTGGTGGCAGGAATCAAACCTGAGTTAATTGCATGTAAGGCAAGTGCCTTACCTGCTGTGCTATCATTCTGGCCCCAAAAATTAAGTATTGAAATTGCTTTCACTTTCCTTGTTTTGTAAAAATCTTCAACCCCTAGCCCTTTGAAATTATTCAGTTTTGTCTTCATCTCAGAATTTTTGTTCAAATAGCTAGAACTTACTTTTAATAATTAAATTTAATGTTTCTTGAGTGTTATTAAAGATTCTAGTTATTGAAATTTATAAGTTGCAGGTAATTCTATGTAGCATAATTTTTTGTGCTAACTGGTAAATCTGACCATATAAGATACTTCCATAGAGTGGAAGTGATACTTCCATAGTATGGAAGAATATTATATACAAATCATGTATTTTTTATTATTATAAAAATATCACTGCAAAAGTTCTGGTATCTTTTTTTATTATACCACCGTGAAACATACAATTACAAAGGTGTTCATAATTGGTTCTTGGTAATACAGTATTCCAGCACCCATCCCTCCACCAGTGCCCCATTTCCACCACCAATGTACCCCCTCCCCTCCCCCCCAGGCCGCCTTAATAGCAGGCACCCCAGTTTCCTCTCTTTCTCTCTCTATCTCTCTCTCTGTCTCTGCATCTCTCTCCCTCTTATTTTACACATTGTGGCTAGCCCTGCAGATATTTAGAGTTTATCACTTAAGTCTCTTTGTGTATATTCAGTGGTGAGTTTTAATCTGCCATTACCATTTCCCATATTTAGTAAAACACTGGTATCTATTTATATCTTATTAATGAATGCAGTCATTCTATATCTGTCCTTTTCCTTCTGACTAATTTCACCCAGCATGATAGTCTCCATGTCCATCCATTTGCAGATAAATTTCATAATTTCATCTTTTCTGACAGCCGCATAGTATTCCATAGTGTAGATGAACCACAGTTTCTTTAGCCAGTCCTCTGTTCTCGGGCATTTAGGTTGTTTCCAGGTTCTAGCTATAGTGAATAGCGCAGAGATGAATAAAAAGTACAGATAGTGTTTCTGCTATGTGTTTTTCGGTCTCTAGGGTATATTCCCAGGAGGGCTATTGCTGGATCAAATGGGAGCTCAATATCTAGCTTTCGGAGGAATGCAGCAGTGGATGAGAGTCCCTTTTTTCCCCACATCCACGCCAGCACCAGTTGTTCTTGCTGTTTTGGATGTGTGCCAGTCTCTGTGGGGTGAGATGGTATCTCATTGTTGTTTTGATTTGCATCTCCCGAATGATTAAAGATGAAGAGCACTTTTTCATATGCCTTTTGGCCATTTGAATTTCTTCTTTTTTGGAAGCTTCCGTTCATTTCTTCTCCCCATTTTATGATGGGGTTGTCTGTTTTCTTCTTGTGGAGTGCTACCAGTGCCTGATATATCCTGGATATTAACCCCTTGTCAGATGGGTATTGGGTGAATATCCTTTCCCACTCTGTGGATTGTCTTTGTATCTTGGTCACCGTTTCTTTTGAGGTGCAGAAGCTTTTCAATTTTATATAATCCCATTTGTTTATCATTGCTTCCATTTGCTTGGTCAGTGGTGTGTCGTCTTTAAAGATACTTTTTGTTTCGATGTTGTAGAGCCGTTTCTCCTATGTTTTCTTCAATATACCTTATAGATTCAAGTCTGATATCGAGATCTAGAATCCATTTTGATCTGACTTTTGTGCATGGCGTTAGAAGGAGGTCTAAGTTCATTTTTTTACACGTAGCTGCCCAGTTTTCCCAGCACCATTTGTTGAAGAGGCTTTCTTTGCTCCACTTAATATTGTTTGCTCCTTTATCGAAGATTAAGTGGTTGTATATTTGTGAGTGCGTTTCAGGATACTCAGTTCTATTCCATAGGTCTACAGGTCTGTCTCTATATCAATACCACACTGTCTTAATTACAACTGCTCTGTAGTAGAGCTTGAGATTGGGGTTGGGGAAAGTGATACCTCCCATCTTCTTTTTCCCAAGGATTGCTTTAGCTATTCGTGGGGTTTTATTATTCCATACAAATTTCAGGAGTGTTTGTTCAATTTCTTTGAAGAACATCATGGGTATCTTTATAGGGACCGGATTGAATCTGTATAAAGCTCTAGGGAGTATTACCATTTTGATAATGTTAATCCTTCCAATCCATGAGCAGGGAATGTGTCTCCATTTCCTCAGGTCTTCTTTTATTTCCTGAAGTAACGTTTTGTAGTTTTCTTTGTAGAGATCCTTTACATTCTTTGTCAAACTGATTCCTAGGTATTTGATTTTCTGCGGTGCAATTGTGAATGGGATAGTTTCTTTAATGTCCCTTTCTTTTTCTTTCGCTGTTTGCATATAGGAAGGCCATTGACTTTTGGGTATTGATTTTGTACCCTGCTACTCTACTATAAGAATGTATTATTTCTAGGAGCCTCTTGGTAGAGAGTTTTGGGTTTTCCAGGTATAATATCATGTCATCTGCAAATAGTGATAACTTGGCTTCTTCCCTTCCTATCTGGATGCCCTTAATGTCTTTTTCTTCCCTGATTGCTATGGCAAGTACTTCCAGTACTATATTGAATAGAAGTGGTGAGAGTGGGCAGCCTTGTCTTGTCCCTGATCTTAAGGGGAAGGCTTTCAGTTTTTCCCCCATTGAGAATGATGCTTGCTGTGGGCTTGTAGTAGATGGCCTGGATTATCTTGAGGAAGGTTCCTTCAATCCCCATTTTACAGAGAGCTTTCATCATGAACGGGTGTTGAATCTTGTCAAATGCCTTCTCTGCATCTATTGATATGATCATATGGTTTTTATTTTTCTTTTTTGTTGATATGATATATTATGTGGATTGACTTGCGGATGTTGAACCATCCTTGCATTCCCGGGATGAATCCCACTTGGTCATGGTGTACAATCTTTTTGATGACTCTTTGGATTCTATTTGCTAGTATTTTGTTGAAGATCTTAGCATCTGTATTCATCAGGGAGATTGGTCTGTAGTTTTCCTTTTTTTGTGACATCTTTGTCTGCTTTGGGTATCAGGGTGATATGTGCCTCGTAAAAGCTATTTGGGAGTATTTCTGTTTCTTCAATTTGCCGGAAGAGCTTAAAAAGAGATTTGAGAGTAGGTCCTCTTTAAAGGTTTTGTAGAATTCACTGGTGAATCCATCTGGGCCTGGGCTTTTGTGTTTGGGGAGACTTTTGATTACTGATTCTATTTCCTCGATGGGGATAGGTTTGTTGAGGTATTCCAAATCTTCTTGTTGCAGACTTGGGAAGCTATAGGAATTCAGGAATTTGTCCATTTCTTCTAGGTTCTCTTGTTTCGTGGCGTACAGGCTCTCATAGTAATCTCTGATGATCTTTTGAATTTCTGTGTTTTCAGTTGTGATGTCCCCGTTTTCATTTCTGATTCTATTTATTTGGGTTCTCTCTTTTCCTTTTCTTACAAGTCTTGCAAGTGGTTTGTCAATCTTGTTTATTTTTTTCAAAGAACCAGCTTTTGGTTTCTTTGATCTTCTGGATTGTTTTTTGATATTCCATCTCATTGATTTCTGCTCTAAGTTTTATTATTTCTTTCTGCTTGGGTTGGGCTCCTTTTGTTGATCACTCTCTAAGATCTTAAGTTGTGAAGTCAGACTGTTTATGATGGCCTTTTCTTCTTTTCTGATGAATGCCTGAAGAGCTATGAACTTGCCTCTTAACACTGCTTTTGCTGTATCCCACAAGTTCTGGTAATTCGTGTCTTCGGTCTCATTTGTTTCCAGGAATCTTTGGATTTCCTCTTTGATTTCTTTTATGACTTGCTGTTTGTTCAGCAGTGAGCTGTTTAGTTTTAGTTTCCAGGTACTTGGTATTGTTCTCCGTTTTTGTGTACAATTAACTTCTATTTTCAGTGCATCATGGTCTGAAAAATAGTTGGCACAATTTCTATTTTCTTGATTTTATGGAGGTATGATTTATGGCTCAGTATGTGATCTATTTTCGAGTATGTTCCATGTGCACTGGAGAAGAAAGTGTATTCAGCTTTTTGGGGATGAAATGTCCTGTATATGTCTACCAGCCCTCTTTCTTCCATCTCTTCTTTTAGGGCCAGTATTTCCTTGGTAAGTTTCAATCTTGTTGATCTATCCAGGGTTGATAGAGCAGTGTTGAAGTCTCCAACTACAATTGTGTTGCTGTCAAAGTCTTCTTTGAAGTCTATTAGTAGTTGTTTTAGGTATTTTGCTGGCCCCTCGTTGGATATATGTTTATGTGTTATATGTTATATGTGCATGTATATGTTTAATAGCATGATTTCTTCCTGATATATGCATCCCCTTGACTATTAAGAAGTGACCTTCACTGTCCCTTCTGACCTTCTTCAGCCTGAAGTCTATGTTGTCAGATACCAGTATGGCTACCCCAGCCTTTTTGGATGGGTTGTTTGAGTGAAGGATTGTTTCCCAGCCTTTTATCTTGAGCCTGTCTTTGCTCTGATTGTTCAGGTGTGTTTCTTGAAGGCAGCAGAATGTCGGATTCAATTTTGTGATCCATTTTGCCACTCTGTGTCTCTTAACTGGTGCATTTAGACTGTTGACATTGAGAGAGATTATTGTCATGGGATTTTGTGCCATCTTTCTGTATAGGTTGGTTGTTCTTTTGGGTTATGTCTCGTCTTATAGTAGATCATTCAGTCATTCTTTTAAGGTTGGTTTTGATTTTACAAAGTTCCTAAGCTGTTGTTTATCCAAGAAGTTGTATATCTGTCCTTCAAATCTGAGTGAGAGTTTAGCTGGATAAAGAATTCTTGGTGAGGCGTTTATTTCATTAAGTTTTTTTACTATATCCCACCACTGCCTTCGGGCTTGGAGGGTGTCTTCTGAGAAGTCTGCTGAAAGTCGAATGGATGCTCCTTTGTATACAATTTCCTTCTTTGATCTTGCTGCCTGAAGAATTCTGTCTCTGTCTATGGCATCCATTACTTTGACTAGGTTGTGTCTTGGGGTCTTTCTATTGGGGTCTCTTCTTGCTGGTATGCGTTGGGCTTCTTGGATCTGGATGCCTTCATCCTTTAACTCGGGAACTTTTCAGCCAGGATGTTTTTAACTGTTTTAATTTCCTTGGGGTTACTTTCCTGTCCCTCTGGGACTCCGATGATTCTTATGTTGTTCCGCCTGGCTTCATCCCATTGTTCTCTGTTCCATTGCTGATCCATTATCTGATCTTTTTCCATCTTATATAGTTCTCTGAGTGCTTTCTGCAGCTCATCTTCAGTCTCACTGATTCTCTCTTCCGCTGCTGTCATCCTACTGTTGAGAGCCCCGATTGTGTTTTTTCATTTCATCTACTGAGTTTTTAAGCGATAATATTTCTATTTGCATGGTTCTCATTTCTGCTCTCATTTCCTCCGTAGTTTATTGACTGCCCTTTCAATTGCTTTGTTTATGTTCTCCTGTATTTTATTGGACATCTGCTCAATTTTTTCGTTGAGCTCCTTAAACATCCTACCAATTTCTTCTCTAATTTCATTGTCAGAGTGATCATGCACATCTATATTCTTTTTGATTCTTCACAGTCGATTCCTTCATCTGTTCTTTGAGCTGGGGATCTGCGTTGTTTTCCCATGGTGTTGTGGTGTTCAGGGATAGATTCCTCTAGTGTACTGTTTCTTTTTTTCTTGAGGGTATTACCTTCCCTTGGTGTTGAATTTCCTAGTTTTAGTATTAATAAGCGGCCGCATCAGCGGCCACCCGCCCGGCCAGCCGCACACCCCATGGATTCTACCTGAGATGCAGACAGGCCGGTGTGAGGAGTTCAAAATGACGGTTTACTTCCGGTTCCGCTCGGACCTCTGGGGGTTGTAGTTCCACCTTCTGCCGAGACCTGGGGCTCTACCACAGTCCCAGGCGCCCGCCCGCCAGCCGCACACCCCATGGACTCTACCTGAGATGCAGACAGGCCGGTGGAGAGTTCAAAATGACGGTTTACTTCCGGTTCCGCTCCGGACCTCTGGGGGTTGTAGTTCCACTTTCTGCCGAGACCTGGGGCTCTACCACAGCCCCAGGCGCCCGCCCCGCCAGCCGCACACCCCAGGGACTCTACCTGAGATGCAGAAAGGCCGATGTGAGAGTTCAAAATCAGTTCTGGTATCTTTATGTATAGGATTAGATGTTTCCAAATGCAACATCAAGAATTTAGCTAAATATTGTTTTCTTAGTGGAACCAGTAAGCTAAAGATTAATAATATTGCAATATCTATTGACTTTCAATATGATGGAAAACTTATCAGAGGATAACTTTTTCTTTCTGTTGAAAAATCATCATATTCTTGTTATTACCGACTGGATCCCACTGGATGTAAATAGACCACGTGACCGCCCACCTACAAGATGGTCAGACTTCGTCAAGACCTTGAACGAACGGTTTGAGGCTCTTTGTATTCCTGAAGCAACCAGATGCCATTGGGCTACACTGTCACGTGATAGAGTCAAATGGAAATATTACTGGTGTCCACTCGAGCAAATCGATGAATAATGGGATGTCAAGTGATTTTTGTTATTGTTGGAGTTCAGAAATTTTAACAAGATATGCTCAGGGGAATATAGTTTTCAGTCACATTTGTCTGGAGCTTAGTGTCTATTTTGAAAATTCTGAAAACTTTGCATTTTCCTTAAATCTAAGCAGATTCTCTTTTATAACTTAGTGTTTTTGCTCTTGCCTCTTTATTTCCTTTGTGGTGTTTAGGATCTTCTTACTGATATTTTATTCCTCCTGTATCTCTTCTCCAAACCTTCCCTCACAATTTCTTATCTGTTACTTGGGGATTATTCTTTCATAGGGATACCCGGGCACTCATTTGGTTTTCTATGTTTTCTGTTTATCAGTGCACTCACTGAATATTCCATTCAAGAACATTTTTTTCCTCAGTTCTAGATCTTTTGGTTGTGCCTGTAAACTGTGCTTGTACCTCCTGAAATTTTGATGGTATAATTCGTTTGTCACATGTCTTCTCTGCAAGTACTACTTTGCCTAGTTTCCTTTTGTCTGGCCTTCCTTTCTGGACCTATTAGTATGTTGTTATTTTCTTCCATGTGTCACTAGACTCAGATCTGGTTGTTGGGTTATCCCTTCAGACATCAATTCTGGTTGTTGCCATAAACGGTGTTGCTTCTATTTGTGGGATGGTGGTGAGGAAATAATGGAATGAAATTTCTAGAAGAAGAATCTATTTCCAGCAGTCACATATTGCCCTCATGTGAAAGCCAAATAGACCTTAGCCCCATTCCCTGGGGACCTGTGTGACAGTCACAACTGGTCAGTGTAAACCATGCTCTCAAGACGGTGAAAAATCTCTGGGGACCAATTATATCAAGATATCGAATCCTAAGCTAGCTCTTTGATCCTCACTCACACTTTCAGACCCCCATGAGATTGCCCCTTTAGATGTGGTAGGTTCCCAGAATGCTGGCATTCATCTGCCTACCAGCAACTAACTGGGGAAAAAATAGAGGCGGAAGTTTACTGAATACCTTCATTCCAGATGCTTCTTTTTTAAATAGAAGATTTAAAGGGACCTAAATTCTGTGTAAAAATAGAGGGAAATTAATTTTCCACTGGAGACTAGTGTATTCTTAGCCTCAGCTTCTTACTACAGTACAAACTTGGGTAAGGTCTAGCATCATTTAAGTGAATTAGGAGACAGAATGTACTGTAATAAGGGTTTTCAGACAAAGTCAACATAAACCCTCTTTAAAATGAGTCTTATTAATTTTTTGAGGGTTTCACATCTAGTGTGATCAGGACTCACTTCTGGTTCTGCATTTAGGAATCACTTCTGGTGGGCTCAGTGGACTCTATGGGATGATAGGATTGAACATGGATCTGCCACATGAAAGGTGCCCTACCCATTGTACATGAATATTCTCACTGTCTTAGTGAGATTGTCCTTTATGAAAGATATTTTATGAAAAATATCCTTGTGACTCTGGCCTTATACATTGATTCCTATTGAGAACCATATTGGAAAGAGATATCACTAGAGATGGGATCACTAGAGATGATACATTTTTAGAAATCTCTGATATACTCCTAGGAAAGCCCAGATAATCAAGAATATGACAGTGTTATGGAAGCTTGCTCCTCCTGAAAGTCTGCAGTGCCTGCTGAGAAGGATGGCCCTGGAGAGGAAAGAGTGTGATATGCAGGAGTCTGTGGTCAGAGCATTTAGGAAAGACTCATGCTAATGTCAGCTCCAGTGGAGGTGTAGGTCATGGTAGGAGGGTTCAGGAGATGCCAGGGAAGGCTGGGTCTGCAGTTAAATCTGGATCTGCAGTTAAGTCAGTTAAGTCTGCAGCAAAGTTTTGAAGGATAATTAGCAGATGACTTACAATTCTATCTTTACTGTGTTGAATATTATGTCTTAAGTACTTGACATGTATTATCTTAGTCCTTACAAAACCCATTTTGTAACTGAAGAAGTAGTTTAAAATCAGTTCTTCATTGGTAAGTGAAGAAATAGTTTAAAGTCAGTTTGGTGATTTACTCATATATTTATATCATTAGCAAAGACCGGGAATGGATTTTGAATCAAGGTCTTGTCTTAAAACTAGAACTCCTAAGTACTATTTTTGACCTTCTCACTATGTAGAAATGTGTGTAGACAAGAAATCAAAATTCTAAGTGGGAGTAGGGCATAATATCTTCTCTGTTTATAACTTCCTAATTCTGTCTTTTGTAGTGATTAGAAATTAGTTTTATGAGACTGAGTTATAAATTAGTTTCAATAAAAGCACATTAGTTTAAATTAATAATTTATGTCTGTTTTATCACTAGACAGTTTGAATTTTTTTTCTCCTGTGGTTCAGCTGATGTTTACTTTCTGGAAACTCAAGATCAACCTTCAGAAAATGAATCACCATTCTACTGTTTTTTTTTTCCTGTCCTTTCTGCTTGAGCTCACTTTAATATAATTTATTCATCCTAAAACTC
The DNA here is from genome assembly GCA_021461705.1 of Cryptotis parvus. NCBI lineage: Eukaryota > Metazoa > Chordata > Mammalia > Eulipotyphla > Soricidae > Cryptotis > Cryptotis parvus. The sequence goes on along the minus strand of JAJIBD010022022.1, from coordinate 97,624 downwards.
AATTGTCCAACTTCTCCCAGTGTAATAGAAAGATTCCCAATCCACAAACAGTTGCTGCACATGTGAATAGGAATAGTTTTACTTCAGGCAGGGGGACAGGAATCTACAGGGGGAGAAGTAGCACAGAAGGACAGGATCATGTCATCCCACCTCCCATTAGAAGCTCCTAATGGTACAGAAAGTTTTGTTGTGCCACACTGCCTGCCCAACTTTGGAAGCTAGTATTCATGAACTAGACTAGAGATTTTGTGTTAATACATTTTATAGTCTGTTCAGTAAAAACATCTCTACTTAATACTTCAATATATTTGCAGGACTGATGTTGGTAGTGCTGATGTGAATAGTATTATGGAATGGCAGTACTGCATGTCATAAGTAGTTGTTGGCTCTTTATTTTAGATACCCAGGTATCAGGGAGCTGCTGCTGGGGTCCCCAATGGTATCAGGAAATGAGTTCCCTTCAACCTCAGAAGCTGGCGGGGAATGGATGAAAAATCAGTAGTCCAGTGCATTTTTTAAAAGACTTTACTCTCACAGGTTCTAGTATACAATCCAGTAATAGGAAAACCCTGGACTTTAGGTTCCTAGCTGGGCCCTGGCCACGTGTAGGTTTAGAATCCTAGGCCAAGATAGCTGCTACCACATGCAAAGGCCTAATAGGGAAGAAAACAGAAAGTAGGAGAGGAGAGGCAGAGAGTAAATTGCTTTACTTGTATCACTTGTCTTCCCGTTGTTCATCAATTTGCTTCGAGCGGGCACCAGTAACATTTCCATATGTCCTGTCACATGCTAGTGTAGCCCAAGGGCAACTGCATACTCCAGGAACATGAGGAGCTTCAAACCATTCCTTCAGGGCATTGGAATAAGGTCTATAATTGTTACTTGTTTTTGGCATATCAAATACGACACGGGTAGCTTGCCAGGCTCTGCCTTGAAGGTGGCTCTGCTACTACTACTCTTGTAGTAGCCTCACATCTTGTTCATGTATTGAACCAGAGATAGGGAAAGATTATCTTTTCTGCTGGGTAGAGCTCTGACTAGCTGTGGAGTCTTGATGTTGAAAATGACGGCCCTCCATGGTGTGGAGGTTCCTCTGGCTTCTTGTTTGGCTCTGCTGGGATGTTGGGCCAGGTTTAGAACCCACCTTCCCTCCTGGGCGCCTCATGATCAGCTGGGCACAGGGAGATTTTGCAGCTGCTCTACCCTGTTTCTCTGAGTCTCTGGATCAGGCATACCTGGGCCGTGTTGTATTTCATATATATGCCAAATACCAGTAACAATTATAGACCTCATTCCGGAATGGATTGAGGATCTTTATGTTCCTGGAGCAAGCAGATGCCCTTGGGCTCTACTAGCATGAGACAGGACATATGGAGATGTTACTGGGGCCCACTCGAGCAAATCAATGATGAACGGGAAGACAGTGATACAGTGACAGTGATATGGTGGGACTCTGATGAGCAGGGCTGTGATCAGCTCTTCAGCTGGGTGGAGCTCTGACAAGCTGTGGAGTCCAGATGTTAAAAATGGCAGCCCTCATGGTGTGGGGGCCTCTGGCTCTTCTGAGGCTCTGCTGGGAAGGCTGGCCAGGGCCAGAACCCACCTTACTTCCTGGGTGTCTCATGATCAGCTGGGCACAGGGAAAGCTGGTAGCAGCTCTACTCCATGTTCTGAGTCTCTGAATCAGGCATAGCTGGGCTTGAAATAGATGGCTCTAGGGTGGGACTCTCTCGAGCAGGGCTGTGATCAGCTCTTCTGCTGGGTGGAGCTGTGGAGTCTGTTAGAGAACAAAGAGGAGCCAAAAAGGCCAAATAGCCCTTTCTGCAGCCATCATGGGCTGGGCTATCTAGAGAGGAAGTCAGGTAAATGACCCTATTGAAATGCATATCTTCAGGTTGGCCCTTTGGTTTCACAATGCCAGAACTGACTCCTTAAGATAATAACTCCCTAGCAGATTAGGAGGGGTTATCTCCCTTAAGATAATAACTCCCTAGCAGATGGGGAGGGGTTGCATCTCTGAACCAGAAAGCAGTTCAGAATGCAATTTGTAGATTATGGCATTAATACTTGTTACCATGAATATATAACCAGCTGATTCCAGATTCTAGATCCCACTATAGTTCAAAATTTGTCAGAATAATTCACTTTGGCTTTACCTTTAGAATTGGAGACATGTCAGTATTCCTGGAGGTACACTGGCATGTCTCTTTGAACTACGAGAACTGATTACACTATAGTTGTTCCAATGTGGCCAAATACTCTTGGAATAGCTACATGTATGTTCCTTGTGGGGATCCGGTGGAGTAGGAAGTGTATTGAACTGGGGCAAGCAAGATTTATAATATTCATAATAAGAATATTTATGCCATATAAAATTATGAAATCAATCCAATTCTGCCCAAGCTCCTATTGTGTCTGCTCTGGAGATTCCCTAAAGGCAGGGAGTAGCTCATCACATAACCTAAGTGTAGCTAGAGTCTAAGGCTCAGTAGGGCATGTCACCTAACACCCAAGAGCCTCAATGATACAGCAGGTAGACCACTTGCTTTGCATGTGATTGACATGGGTTCAGTTCCAGGCATCCTGTATGATTAAATTATTCCAGCACTACCAGAAGTAATTCCTGAGTGCAGAGTCAGGAGTAAGTCCTGAGCATCTCTTGCCATGGCCCCCAAACAAAAACTACATCTCTATCTCTATCTCTATCTCTATCTCTATCTCTATCTCTATCTCTATCTCTATCTCTATCTCTATCTCTATCTCTATCTCTATCTCTACCTCTGTCTTTATCTCTGTCTCTGTCTCTGTCTCTGTTCCTATCTCTATCTCTATCTACTATCTCTATCTCTATCTCTATCTGCTATCTCTATCTATCTATCTATCTATCTATCTATCTATCTCTATCTATCTATCTATCTATCTATCTATCTTCTATCTATCTATCTATCTATCTATCTATCTATCTATCTCTCTATCTATCTATCTATCTCTATCTATCTATCTATCTATCTACCTACCTACTACTACTCTACACTACACTCTCTCTATCTATCTATCTATCTATCTATCTATCTATCTATCTATCTATCTATCTATCTATCTATCTATCTATCTATCTATCTATCTATCTATCTATCTATCTATCTGTCTGTCTGTCTGTCTATCTGTCTGTCTGTCTGTCTGTCTGTATACATATATATGTATTTATATCATATGTATGTAAATATGTATATATGCATATAAAATATAGTGTGTATATATATTATATAATGATTCTGATACTCTGGTGGTAGTTGTGGGTATAGCAACTTTGCATTCCTAAAAATTTATTCCTTTTTTGCTTTTCTTGAGTGTGTCACATGGTATGCAGAGAGGTTACTCCTTGTTTTGCACTAAGGAATTTCTCCAGGCAGTGCTTGGGGACCATATGTGATGCCAGGGATTTAACTTGGGTCAGCCGTGGTGCAAGACAAACACACGGCCTGGCTGTACTTCAGCTCTGGCCACTCTAACACATCTTTTAATGCTTACAAAACTGTAAAAGTTTACAATTTATCAAGCTGTTAAAGCTTTGTAAATCATGGTGCCCTTAATAAAAATTAGATACGTTTTCAGAATTTAAAATATTTAAAATCACTTGTATCACTTGTCTTCCCGTTCATCATCGATTTGCTCGAGCAGGCACCAATAACATCTCCATATGTCCTGTCACATCCTGGTAGAGGCAAGGACATCTGCTAGCTCCAGGAACATAAAGAGCCTCACACCATTCCATCAGGTCATGGGAATAAGGTCTATAATTGTTACTGGTATTTGTCATATCAAATACGACACGGGTAGCTTGCCAGGCTCTGTCGTGCAGGTGGGATACTCTTGTAATCACCTCTGATCTCCAGCATTTATTGATGAACTGCACCAGCCAGGCTTGTGATCAGCTCTTCTGCTGGGTGGAGCTCTGATAAGAGGGGAGTCTAGATGTGGAAAATGGTGGCCCTGGTGAAGACGGGGGTTCCTCTGGCTTCTTGAAGGCTCAGCTGCGGTGGCAGGCCAGGGCTAGAACCCCCCAAGCCTCCCAGGTGCCTTGTGATCAGCTGGGCACAAGGAGCGCTGGTAGCAGCTCTGCCCCATGTCTGTGAGTCTCTGGACTCCAGTGTTTTGACATAAGAGATAATCTTAAACATAAGAGAGAGGAAGGGACTAACCCTGGCATCATCATTTGTTTAGATCTGAGGTGTGGAACCAACTAACTTCTACACCTAATAGCTGACCTTTGTTAATAGTTGATCCTTGTTAACGCAACCCGCCCTGAAGAAAGAATTCTGGATTTTAGGTATATAAAGGGAGTGACTTGGGGAAAAGCCATCCATTTTGGTGGGAGACCAGGGTCTGAGTGCATGGTCGGAGGTCTGACCAAGAGCTAGAGGTCTGGGGAACCCCATTATTTTGGATTGCAGTAGCAGAGCTTGTTTCGTTATTGGTAATTAGTAAAGACATTTTGAATTGAGCTGAACTCATGGTTTGTCGGTCTGATACCAGTCCTTGAGATAAAAGGGAACTTGTTCCCCGATATTGTTGGGGACCCCACTGCTCCCCAAAACTCTCCTGCAGGACTTTTTTGGGGGGGCCTGTATTCGACAGTGCTCAGGACTTTTTCCTGGCTCTGTGCTCAGGGGTCACTCCTGGTGGTACTAATCAAACAATATGCAGTGCCAGCATTGAAGCTCAAACCCAGGGTTGGCAACATGCCAGGTCAAAGCCCTACTGACTACACTACCTGGCCCCATCCTCTGCAGGATTTTACAATGTCCTGTCAAACACAAATGTTCAGTGACAACACATATAGTTTTAAAATACAGATAAAAATATTTAAAAACTCCATGCTAGGGTTTTGGGGAAATTACTCATGTGGTGGAGCATATGCTTCATTTGTGGAAGACCCAAGTTTGATTCCTTGTGCTGCATGACATGCCCCGTTCCACCACCCACAGCGTTCAGTTCTGGTCTCTGAGAACTGCTGGTTATGGCACTTATGTTAAAAGCCATACTACCATTCTTTAATAGGATATTTTTAAAACCAACACCCGCTTTTAATATTTTTTGAGGGGGCCACACCCATCGATCCTCAGGGGTTATTCCTGGCTCTGCACTCAGGAATTACTCCTGGAGGTGTCAGAGGACTATATGGGATGCCAGGGATCAAACATAGGTCAGCTGTGTGCAAAGCAAATGCCCTCCCCCTGTACTATTGCTTTGGCCCCTCATTTTTAATTTTTGATGGTACTATGTTTGGATTTAAACAGTGGAAATCATAAATTTGCAAAAATTCTTTCTCAAAAGACAGTATGGAGATAGTATGTGATGATACAGTAACTAGACTTGAGGATTAAAGTTGAGTCTTGGCTTTATCTGTTACTAGCTGTGTGCCCTGGAATGATCATGTCTTCAACCTTCTCATATCTGACATAAAAGTAGAACACTTGACCTGTCACGGGGTGTGTTTCCTGGCTAGAGTGACTCAGCAGTCCACAGTGTCATCTAGTACCACATCTCTTTTCCTCTCACTTCTTTTATGCCCACTTTAGGAATATCTCTCCATCTCTGAGTCCATCTAAAGCCTTCATGCTTCCTCAGGAATCTTCCTTTGGAATCACTTGGGGAATCTTCTAGTCTTTTTTTTATTGTTTTTTGGTTTGGTTTTGAGACACACTTATTCCTGACTCTGCATTCAGGAATAACTCCTGCAAGGCTCAGGGAACCATAGGTGGTACCAGGGATTGAATCTGGTTTGGTTGTGTACAAGGTAAGCACCTGAGCTGTGGCGCTATCACTCCATCTTCCTCTGGAGTCTTTTGGAAAAGAGATGACACATTTCTCCTAGAAGTTCCCAGAACCCTTAGTGTATAATCTCATTCACTCAAATGTGTCATATCCCCTGTGAGTCAGGAAATGAGGTCATGATAATACTTTTTCATACATGCCCTGCATCAGGCAGCACACCTGGCCTGAGGGTTGTAGTGGGTGGTGTGGATTACAAAACAGAAAGCTTCAAGAGAGGGGGCAGATATTATGGGTCAAGCACAGTGGCATGAAACCACCCAATTTTTTGTCTATGGATATTCAAATTCCACTCAAGGTTGACTTCTTAGAATATGAGGATAAGAGGGCATAGTGCATCCAGTCCCAGCCTGCACTGACACAACTTCATCCAAGCTGGCTCTGACCAATGGGGGAAGCATTAGAAGTCTATGTATATGTTATGATTTTTAGTAGTAGTATCACCATCATAATCGACAAAACTTACCATTGCCTTAATGTTTATTTTTATTTACTGTAGACTTTCTAATGTTTAGCCTGGAGAAAGGAAAAATAAATTACTCTGTATTTTCCAAGGTTCAAAAACTATTGAGTAATGCAGATCCCAATAAGCTCATATCATTCTCTGCTTAAAATATATTTGAAAGTACCTTTTCTGCACCTGCAAATGCAGATTGGTTTCTGTTTACTGTTGCAGGAGACACCTTTTATTAAGATGTAAGCAGAGCGGAAATAAAATTATAGAAGGAGTCTTCAGTTTTGACCTTCTTGACTTTGTTGCTAATAAACTGTCAAGATAACGCATTACCTTATACAGAGCACTTTAAAATATTCAAGACGCAACTGGTCAGATTCCTTAACCAAAGGAAAGATAAATCTATGTATAAACAGGTAGATTACCAATTTATATTGTCTGTTTCTTGTGTATCAGTCACTGAAGTTCAAGGCCATGGTAGCTTGAATTTTTCCTGTCTGAAAGGTTAACTCAGTGTTTTTGGATAAGGACTTTACTCTTCAGTCTTCTGACCTTGGCGTGTCATTCAAACTACAGTCTCCCTCTAATGTGGCCTCAATTATTCAAAATGCTTTTAATCTCACAACTTAACCAAATCCCTTCCGCTGCCCTTGCCCCGGGCTCAGGGTAGACCTTTATCAGTTAATGAAATTTGACTTGAAAATTTTGAGTTTTTCATCATTTGTGTTTAATTTTAAACTCTTTCCTCTGCTTTATTACAAGAGTTAAAGCTACAACGAAGAGCAGACTTACCCACAAGTCTGGCAGCATTAGTTTTAAACTATAGATTTTTATTTAAATCCTAAGCAGTAGAATAAAATGGTCTTATCATATATAGGCTGGCCTTAGTTATAAAATTCTTTCATCTACTATGGGACTTTAATTTAGGAACTTGCTTCTTCCTTTATCCCTTCTCTCTTGTCTTTTCTTTTTCCCTTTCTCCAACTCCCCTCTCTTTAAGGGCTGCAAGACCAAGATTTACCTCTTTTCCGCCAGCACTACCTAATATTAGGGCCTATTCCAGGCTGCCGGGTAACATACAGTTTTGCTAATAAGAAAAACTTTTCTTTCCTGAATGATATGACCCAGATGGATTAAGGACTGGCCCCCCCATCAAATCATCTTCAAGTCCCTTTCCTCTCCTCATTGAATTCACTTGGGCTGTGATGCGTCCTTCAGCTTCACCCGTTCCTTCTGGATCTCTTCTGGCCGTGCTGGCCCAGAATTCTGGTACTTTGGGACTGGCAGTGATTTCTTGTGAGTCGTGTCTGCAGTAGCCTGGAGCAGGCAGGTTTGTTGGGAAGCTGCCTCCCTCCTCCCTCTCCCAGGATACTCTTATATTGCTATAAGTGAAGTCTATATTGCTTATAGACTTCACTGATTTTCTTTAAAGTTACTCAGGGCTGGCTAGATTTGTTCATCTAATTCCAGCTGGGTCAATCTCCTTCCCAAAATTTAATCTCCCCTCAGGAAGACTTGCCAAAGGCTGTTGTATGGAGCAGGCCAGAAGGACTTCTAATGAGGGTTCTTGTGGCTAGTTGCCACTGGAAATGGCTGAAGTTGGGGCTTCCTACTCCTGGCCTGGCATGTATTGGAGACTCCCCACCTCTTCGTGTAGGCTTGTCTGAGGGCCCAGAGGGAGATTCCTGTTCTTCAGGTTGGCACAGCTTTCCATGGCCACCTTTGGTCATTGGTGTCCATCCCTCTGGACACTGGCAACCAACTGGACTCTTCTGCCATCCACATTGAGGATTGCTGGCACCCTTGAAAAGATTTCTAGTTTTTTTTTTTGGTCTGCCTCAAGCAGAGTGTGCAAATTGAAAGCAAAGCCTTATGCTTGTTAAACCGACCTCAGAAGGGACCGTTGACTTATAGCATTCATCCAGGCCTCCCTGTGACTCTGCTGCTCGCCTACATCTGTGTTTGGGGCAGAGGTGGCCGTGGAAATACTGTTTGTCCTCAGACCATCTGTGTATGTTCAGGTATTGGCTCTTCTACCTTCTGTCCGTCTGCCTCTGAGCAAGCACATTTAATTTTCTGGATTTCAAATTCTTTAACTGTAAAGTGGAGATTGTGCTGGTTTCTGGGAGATGTAGAGAGCCTGATGACTGATAGACTTTACCCACTGCGTGGTCTGTTGTAGGGCCTCAGTGATCACCTCTAATGATGATATAATTGTTCTAAATTTGGTTGCCCTTCTAGAATCTGTCAGTGTTTTCACACTTATTATCAAATTTTAACCACCAGCAATTCTTGGTGGCAGAAATTATCGTGTGTCCTTTACATAGTCAGACACCAAGGCTCAGGAAAATTGAGTAATTTGTCCAAAAGCTCGTTGCTGAAACATAAGAGCCTTGCTTTGGGGACTCTGTTCTGGGAGAATTTAAGAGTGTCAGCTCCACTCTTCCCCTCCCATCTCAGCTCTAAGGAATCAGTCAGGCTCCAGTGTCCTGCCCAGGCCCTTCCTCATTAGGAAGACCCAGAGCTGGTGTAGCGCTTACCCATCCCCACCTCCATTTCTGGCCTATCTTCTTTCCCAGGTCCCCTTGTCTGACCTGGAGCTTGCCGAAGACCCTGGGTTTCTTAGGGGATCCCGAGCACGGGTCCCAAGCTCTGTCTCTTTTTCCTGGTAGGATGCACCTTGGCCTCCATGGACATGACTACGAGACACTCCTGTTCATCCTTGTTTCAGGCTAGAGAGAGAGACACTGTCTTTGCTTGGCTCATCCTTGCCTGCTGTGGCCTCACAGGCAAGAGGCAGCAGAATGTTGCAGGATTCAGGTGGCCTGGATCAGATTGGGAAGAAGGTCTGTATCCTAAGTGTGCAGGCGATGCTTAGAGTGATGCTTAAAGCCCCAGCCTTTCTGATACTGTTCTTTAGGCTAAATGCCTTCAAAATGAGTTCAGTCAGCTCTCTAAACTGGCAATTTAGGGCTGGAGCTGAGATTGCACAGGAAATAGGTTGCTTGCCTTACATGTGCCAACCCTTGGTCAATATCCAGCAATGTATAGAGACCCTTGAGCACTGTCAGGAGTGTCTGCTGAGCACAAAGCCAGGAGTTGCATCTGAGCCTGACACTGCCAGGTATGGCCCTAGCCCTCTCCCTTCATCCCTGGCCAAGAGTAATTTGAAGCTTTAAAATATGGATCAACATGGCAGACATGGACACTTTTGTGAGTATATGAAGACTTCAGGGATATTTTGTAAATTGATGGGAATTAATTTCTTCCCTTCCGTCCAGATCACATGCTGGGTGTGCATTTCTAGGAGCTAATAGGTGCTAAGAACCTCCAAATGGCAGAGGGCCTTCTTGGTCATCTCTTTTTTAGACATGCTGGGTCAGCAGTCTCCAGTGGGAGGATTTTCCTTGTCTTAATGTAGAGCAGGTGCTAGGTTGACAGCCCTTTTATTCAGGGTCATTTTATATAATATTGGTGAGAAAAAAATAAACCCCAAAATATCACCAGAGTCACTTTTGAATTTGCTTATGATTATTGTCTGTGTGGATTCACTCTGGATTTCTCCTTTGCTTCTACATTCCAAAGATTTGAATTTTAGACCCTAGATGTGCTTTAGCATTAGTGAGTGGGAGTGGGAGCACAATGGTTGGTGCAGCCGGTGATGGTTGGTTCCTACTAGGAGCTACTAACCCTGAACTACTAACCCAACTACTACTAACTGCTAAATTGCTACTGCTAACTGCTACTAACTTCTATCTATTAGTTGTTCAGTACTATTAGTGCCAAACAACTGGGTTAGATAGGGAGTGAATGAGAAATTAAATAACTATAAATTATTGGTTAATATTAGAAACAGTTTGCATCTTTATAAAAAGTGAAATTTTTGCATCCAAAATATGCCATAGGAGCTTAGCTCTAATTTAGATTCATTTGCCCATGGTCAAATTGGCTTTGTTTTGTCATTTTGGTTAAAGTTGCACTTTCCCAGAATCTATCAATGACATTAAGTGGGGAATTACTATTCTCTAGAGAGCATTTCCAGATGTACTGAACCATAGACTTTTTCCTTACCATACTCCCAAAGAACATCTACTCAAGCAAGTATATCAGTGAATTGAGAGGTAGAGAGGGAGACTTGGTAATTGGTGACCATCAACTGCCCTATGCCCTGAATAAACCATTTACCATGTGTGGATGCGGCAGCCCCATTATTTGGCTTCTTCTTGACAATGTTCTTTCAACTTTGGGATAACTTTTTTTATGAGGTATGGTTGGACTATACCTGGCTGTGCTCAGGGCTTAATCTTGGCAGGGGTGAGGGCACCGGGATTGAGCCAGAATCATTCATATGTGAGGCAAAAACCTTAATCCCTATACTAGCTCTCCAGCCTTGGCTTAATCTTATACATATATGCTAGTTAGAAGACAGAAATGTGGAAAAAGTTAAAGAGATAAAAGAAAGGCACTATTCTAGACAAAGGAAGCCTGGTCACCATTTTTCATTACCCTTTTACTGGGAATCCGGTATGTTTGAGAATCCTGTTTATCCTATACTCCAATTCTATCTTTCCTAACCCTCACATCCACTCACAACAATGTGCTTATAACCAATCATTTAGATATTGGCTCAAAGTAGAATCATTCCTCAATTTCCTTCCTTCTCTCAACTTCCATTACTATAACCCTATGTTTATCATCATCTTTCATCTGGACCCCAGCAGGTATCCCATCTTCTGTTGCACCTGCTAAAATCCAACTTAGAATGGAAGTTATCTTAGAGCCTCTTCAGTGGAAACAAAAATACATAGGAAATTTCTCTTTCAAGAAGAGATTTTTGCACATATACTACTAACTCTAAGATGATATGTGCTTGGGGATGTGGAGATTAGCTTAATGGGAAGTAATTATCTGTTTCAGAATAAAATCTTCCCATCAAATATCTGCACTATGCACTACTCTAGATGCTGGCCGTACAGTGTCAGACACAGCAGGATTGGTCTTTACTTCCATGGTCATTCTAGACCACTGCTTCTCAAACACCAGCATACAGAGGTTTCACAGAGATCTTGCTAAAACAGAGGGTGAGCTCAGACCTCACTGGAGCCCAGCTGATGCTGGTGTGTCTTCCCAGCGACCACACCTTAAGAAACAGTGGCAAAATGGAAGAGAAAATAAAGTCCCTGAATAAAAGCAAGTGAAGTAATGCCAGTTATATATAGCAGTTATATGCAGGGACCAGAAAGAGACCTTCTGTTTTAAGGAAGATGGGTAAGAAAAATCTCTTTGAGAAAGTGATATTTTAACATGAATTTACTTGTTAAACTTTTTTTTCCCGATTGAATGTCAGTTATTTACAATTTTGTTAATGATTATTTCTCTGTCTACTTAATTCCATCACCACACCCATCACCGTCACCCACCACCTCCCTCCCCAGGGACCTCCCCAAACCCTTCCTTTCAGCCCCTCAGTCAGGCTCAGTTGTGTGAATCTGTATCCTATTGTATCATTTTTGACAGTTTGTTGCTTCCTTACTGTATCTCTCTCACCCCCATATGTGAGAGGGATCCTTCCTTATCCCTCTAGGTATAGATTTAAAGAGAGAATGAGATCCAGCTCTGTCTAGCAAAGAATATTACACAGAAAAATGCACATGCACAGAGAGCATGAGATGAGAATGAGCTTGAGTTGTTTAAGGATCTCAACAGGCTAGAGGAGAGAGAAGATGAGGCTCAGGGGACACTGAGGGACACGATCCTGCAGGGCTTTGGTGGAAATGTCATTCACAACGCATTGGGCCTCTTCCAAGGGGTGTTAGGATAGCTGGAACAGAGAAGGGGTGTGAGAGAGCAAGACTGGAGCAGGAACTCCAGCTGGGAGACTGTTGCTGTGATCCAAGAAAGAGGATAGTGGCAGAGATTAGGATGCAGCGTGGAAAACGAGCACAGGACATGAAGAAGAGAGGGTGGACCGGGAGGCGGAGTCAGCAGCTGTGGGTGTGAGAGGGCCAAAGTGGATTCCTTGGGCTTGTTTGGAACGACAACAGGATTCATTAAGAAAACATGAACATCTTTGTAATTGTATATCTCATGGTTGTATAATAAAAAATTAAAAAAAAAAAGAAAAGAAAAAAAGTTTCCTTGGGAAAGTGTAGGCTTCAGAGCGCTCTCACTGGATGCTGAGAGAGAGAGAGAGAGAGAGAGAGAGAGAGAGAGAGAATCTCACTTGTAGATGCTGAGAGAGAGAGATCCTCACTTGTAGGTACACAGAGAGAGAGGTGCTTGAGGATGCTTACATAGAGAGAGAGAATAGAGAGTTCCTCACTTGTTACTCTAATCTCATACATAGCTCCTAAAATCTCAGGAAAGCTGCTTCCCACCTCCGCCCACCCTGCACAGTTCTGCCTCCTTGCTTCCCGCCCGGAGTCATGTGGGTGGAGAACTCCACGCTATTAGTAATCAATAATCTTTCTGGCATGTAGAGCAGTAAGCATAAAAATTCGTTGAGAAGCTGGATGAACCCACATATACTAGGTACCAGAGATGCAAGTCTGTATGGTCTCTCAGGGAGAGAGAGGGAGAGAGAGAGAGAGAAAGAGAGAGAGAGAGCCTTCACCTGCCACAGCTTTATTGCTTTTAAAATCTCTTTTATATTCCATTATGGGACTGCACTGCCCTCCCTTTCATTCAGCTATAGCACATGCTCTGTCCTCATCTGAGTCCAGAGCATTTTATCAGATAGTCTCCGATTAAAATCCAATAGAATTTAAAGCAGGAGCAATTCCAGGGTAAAGGAGTTGGCATTTAATATGGGAGGGCTGAGTGAAATTCGGTTTCAAACCTTCAGAACACACTTGGGGGACCACCTCTGAGGCCTGTTAGAAAAGAACCAGAGCGACAGTGGACTGCCCCCCCCACCCCCCCCCCCGCCCCCACCTCCAGTCTCACAGCCTGTTTAGTGTCTTTACTCCTAGGAAGCAAAGATTGGGAAGACCTGAAGACTTAGCACAATTATTAGGCACTTCTTGCATGCTAGACATGGGCACCAAGTGGCCTCCCTGTGTATATATGCATTCTTCTATCTCATATCGATTAATTCTTTAAGAACTATCATCTGTCTGTCTGTCTCTCATCTGTTTTGTATAGGAGTTCAGGAGTTGCAGCTTCCTTGCCATTGTGCTTGACCTTCTTAGGCCCGGCACCAGCCTGCATTCTTACTGCCTCCCTCCCCTTCTGCTTCTGCTCCTGGCTCTCCCCTCTGTGAGACCCTTTGCCTCAGCTCGTGCTTTCTCTGCACAGTGCAGTTTCTCTGCATCCAGCAGTCAGGGTGAACACTGGCATTAGGGACGTAAAAGAACACGCTTCTGCTTATTCCTGACAAAGTGCCTTTTATAAAGAATGGATTGTCATCCCCCTTCCAATCTATGTTTTCGTCACGCTTCCCAATATATGTAATTAGATGCATCCAACTTATATTTACTCTCTGCCCCCTCATAATTATGTTCCCTCCCATTCTGCACAGGAAAACGTTGTCACCACACAATTCCCCTCACTTTAAAAACAGCAAACAAAGCTGCAGCCACTCTCTGCCAGGCGCCGGGCTGACACCTTCACTCAGCATCTCCATTATTATTCGGAGCTGAAAGAATTTTTTGTGCTTTATGCAGCATTTTATCCCTTGGAACTCAAGGAATTGTCATAATTATCAGGGATGAAGCATGGATAACATGGTGGGAGAGCGAGATTGCAATAATTCTGTCACTGAGTTGGGCTGGTCCTGCTGCCCTGGGACCAACCTCCCTTCCCTCCCTTTTCCCTCACATGCATTAGAGATGGAGTGGGGAGGAGCAAGTGGGGACTAGGAAGAGGCCTGTGTGCACAGGAATATGATTGTACTGTTTATGTGCAATTATTTTCTGTTCAGGCTACCAGAGGGGGAGCGGGAAGGAAGCTAAGACTCAAGTCTGTTGTTTTTGTTGTTTGTTAAACTGGAGGAGGAGAGCTCCGGGAGGTTCTGCATTATCTGTTATTCAGTTTTAAATATTTCAATTATGCTTCTCCATTGGTATGGAAAATTGAGAGTTGGTTATAAACCGCTTGTAAAAATAACCGTTCTTGGAGCAGTTTAATTACTTTAATGAAATGGAGACAAATATTTGTAAGTGAAGAGCACACTCATAGATAATGCAAGTAGAGTACATGTATTATTCAGCAAATGACTTAATTAGTTTTTAATTAGTAGAAATTGCAATAATTTTTCAGCATATCTTTTATTAGAATGGGTTTTAATAATAAAATAGCGTGTAGATATCCATTGCATAAAGCCATTTACTGTAAACCAGGATAGCAGATTTGTTGTTTGAACTAGAAAAATTTCAGTTTTATTATAAGCTAATTATGGCTCAACTTGTCTTAGTAGTATTTAGTACAATACTTCTTTGTGTTATCTGCAGTATGTATATGCCCAGATATATCAAAGAATTACCAGATGAATTAGTGCTATGTTCTTTAACCTTTAGAAAGAATTTAACCTTCCTTCCTTCCTTCCTTCCTTCCTTCCTTCCTTCCTTCCTTCCTTCCTTCCTTCCTTCCTTCCTTCCTTCCTTCCTTCCTTCCTTTCCTTCCTTCCTTCCTTCCTTCCTTCCTTCCTTCCTTCCTTCCTTCCTTCCTTCCTTCCTTCCTTCCTTCCTTCCTTCCTTCCTTCCTTCCTTCCTTCCTTCCTTCCTTAGTGTAAGGGTGGTACTAGGCATTAGAGGTATAAACACATTTTACAAGTTTTCAAGAAATCGAGGCAGGCACATAAATCAGTCCTTATTATTAATTTGAAAACGGTATCTTATCATCACAGGCAAGTGGTTTTAAAGCAAAGATGGCAGAACAACCTCTTCTTGGGCTTCAGAGAATGCCACCTAGGAGAACTGGCTTTTAAGTTCTTGGAAGGTTTTCCAGCCAGTAGAAACTTTAAAAAGAAAAGCAGAGATAGATGGAAATACCTGGGTGTATTTTTTGCAAACAGGATAGACGAGACTAAGTGGAGAGATATTGTTTCATGATCTTGAGAACCATGCTAGGGAGGGTACTTTATTGGTGTGTGTGTGTGTGTGTGTGTGTGTGTGTGTGTGTGTGTGTGTGTGTGTGTTTGGGGAGCAGGGGCCTCCAGTGGTCACTACTGGTGATACTTGGTAATTCAATGCTCAGGTCCAATGATTCCTGCTGCTCAGGCCAGTGGTGGGGGACACACGCATCACAACCAATGATGTTGGGGGTGGGGCAGGTGGTGCCAAAGGTTGAGCTCTGGGTCTCACGAATGCAACACAGGTGCTCTAACCCATTGACTCTCTCCCCGGTCCTTATTGAAGGTATTTTAGATGTATGTTCTTTATACTCATTAAAATAATTCATATTCATGAAAAAATTTGGAAAAATAAAGTATTATAAAGAATTAAATAAAAAATCAGTTGTAATCCTGCACATTGTTCATGTTTCGGTACTTCATCTTTTTGCTCTACATGCGATCTCACTTTTAAAAAAAGAGCCAGCAGATTTTGCTATATAAATAGCTTTATATACTCTTTCACTTTGTGCACCATAAGCATTTTCCTATATCATTCAAAAAATCATTGTAAGTATAATTTTTAATGATTGTGTAGCAGTCCAGAATGTGCATAATTATGTGGCTGTGGCTGTTATATATTTAAGCAGTTCTCTATTGGGCATTTTTTATTGTTTTCATTTGCTACTATTATAAATAATACTATAATAAACCTATTTGCACATAAATTTGCCTGTATTTCTGATCATTTCCTCCACTGGTTATTTAAACTTGAAATTGCGAGGTCAAATGTTATCTGTTTAAAGACTTTTGATGAATAGTGCCTCAGTGTTTTTGCAGTGGAAGCGCATTACACTACAAAAGGTATAATTTCTTCTGGGCACGAGGGAGTTTTTACATTGTATTTAATATTTTCTAGCTTGATAGAGAGAAAGTAGTATCTTCTTGCTGACAATTTAACTTTTTGAATTGTAGCAATTTTTATTTAGCATCTATCCTAAACAGTTGCTAGTAATAAATTCTAGTATATTTAACATGCCTTTCTTGGAACTGGTAAATCCATTTTAGGTTTGAGGGTCACACTTGGCTTTGTTCAGCTGAGGCTTAATTTTGCCTCTGTAGAAATCACTCCTGGCAGAATTTGGGACCATTTGCAGTGCTGGGGATTGAACTTGGGCTGGCTGTGTGCAAGCAAGGCAAATACCTTAACCCAGTTATATCTCCCAGGCTGGAACTGGCTAATATTTACCTATTTTTATATTATTCTATTTCTTTGGATAATTTCTTGAGTTGTCCATGGGCCATGTGATGCTGATGTCAATCCCAGCTTGTATGATCTTGTGTTCTACGACTTGATTCACTTCCCTAGCAGGTTTTAGTCAGATTGTTATTGAGTTTTTTCTTCTATTCTGTGGCCAAATCTATCAAAAATATTCTTTGAGATATCCTCCATTACTTAATATTTTTCATATAATTTGACCTGGTACTTTCAGACCCTTAGGCAATCATGGTGGTCAACCATAGTCTCAGATCTTTAGGCAACCATATTGTTGTCTAAACAGCTATGTCTTTGGATTTCTCAGCCTGTATGTGAAAATGAAGCTTTCCTTTGTCAACAGTGAGAGCCCTATTGCTCTCATTGCACGATGTATGTGTGTGGTATGTATATGCAGACTACTAACAATGAAAAGATACACCCGGCAGAGCAGAAACCAGCTTTCCCCGTTGAACCCCTGAATTCCATGGACCACGAGAGCAACTTCCAACCCGAGTCCACTATCCCGATGGAGCCTTGGAAGAGCCCAGAGAAACCTACACACCTTGCTGGCAGCGATGATCACCATCCACATTCTGCAGCTCATAAGATCTCCACCCAACAGATTAATCCAGACTCCAGCCAGGCTTGTCAGAAACCCAGCCTACAAGGACCCACCCTGCAGAGACCCACCCTTCAGAGGAGAGTATTTCAAGCCCAGAAATATTGAGCCACAGACACAGATACACCCGGCAGAGCAGAAACCAGCTTTTTCCCATTGCGCACGGCCACTGTGCAGCCATGCAATTTACCTCCAAAAAGTAATGAGAGTATAGCGCCCGCATGGCAGAGCCTGGCAAACTGTCTGGTGTGTGTTCAATATGCCAAATCAGTAACAAAAATGTTTATTTTCCTGACTCAGAAAGAGCCCTTAATACAGCAGCAGTAAGAAAGGCGAACAAGCAGTGCCTGATAAAATTTCACAGCCATCCTAGGCTGCCAAAATGAAGAATGACTAAAATGACTGTCTGTACTTTCAATGCACGTACTCTGGTATCAGAAGCATATATCGAGGATCTGATTGTGCAAGCGCAAAAGATCGAGTATGACATCATTGGTCTGACTGAGACGCAGGAGGCGTCAGTTGCATCATTCTGTATTTGACACCGGAGAAGAATTGTTCCTTGGAACATGCGACGAAAGAGGCATCAGTGGCATTGGTGTCTTTGTCAACACGAACATGGCCATCAACATTGATTCATTTGAATGCCTAACAAACCGGATAGGATGATTACACTTGAAGCAATGTAGCCCACTGCCAGCAATTTCTATTTTTATTGTCTACGCATCAACATCCACATACTAGGGGAGATGAAATTGAGAAATTCTACATGGAACTGGAGGAGTGCTATAAAAAGATCACTCCTTCTACAAGATCATAGTCAGTGATTTTAATGCCAAGATTGGACCAAGAAGATCGGCTGAGAACTCCACATCAGGACCCAGGGCCTAGAATGGAACGAACAGGGTAAGAGACTATCTGAGTTCATCATGTCCACCAAGACCATTCATGGGAACTCACAGTTCCAGAAGGCTGAAGTGAAACATTGGAGATGGGAATCTCCTGGTGGACAGTTCCACAGTGAAATTGATCACATCATCTTCAATCGATGGTTTTGTCTGCCCGATGTTGCTGTCCTCCCCAAATTCCAAAAAGGGCAGACCCGTCTCCTTTGTGCAAAATTCTACTTCCCACAACGGGGAGAAAAAGGTTGCAAAGTTTAAGAAGAGAACTCCCAGAACGACCACCAACTGGGAACTCTTTGGCACCATTGCAGCAACATGGGAAGATACCACAATTGACGACATCGATGAAGAATACAACCGACTGGTTCAGCACATCCATGATTGTGCGAAGAATGCCGAGAGAGAAAAACACAAAAAGGGCGCCTGTCTTCAGAAACTCTCATGCTCATTTGGCAATGTGGCAAGGCGCGGGCCTCAGGAGACCAAATGCTAACATCCAAGCTTGCTAAACGGTGCAGAGAAGTAATAAAAGAAGACCTCAAAGACAGAAGAGCAGAAATACTGGAAGATGCAGCAGAAGCCGGGAAAGCATTTGCACCGCCCGCCTGTCCTTCGCCAAGTATAAGACCAAGATGACTGCCCTCCAATGCCCTGATGTATCTATCACATCTTCCAGAAAGGTAATGGAGAAGATTATCCATGACTTCTACTCAAATCTCTTTGATAGCCACATCCACCTGCCCACATACCAAATTCCACAGGATGGATATGTCATTCCCAATGTTCTCCCTTCTGAAATCCAACATGCCATTTCATCAGTAAAGAAGGGAACAGCACCAGGCCCAGACAAAGTCAGACCCGAACACCTGAAGAATCTGCCTTCGGTACTCATCAATACACTAGCTTGGCTCTACAAACGCTACCTGTCCGAATTCAAGGTACCCTCCCAATGGAAAACCAGCAGGACAATTCTTCTGTTCAAGAAGGGAGACATTCATGAGATCGGCAACTATCGCCCATCTGCCTGTTTCCATCATCTACAAGCTGTTTACTCAAGTCATCCTGAACAGGATTGGCAGAACACTAGATGAAGGACAACCATGCGAGCAAGCTGGCTTCCGGAAAGGATTCAGCACAATTGACCATATCTCACAGTAACCAAGCTCATTGAGGTTTGTAGGGAGTATAAGATGCCGCTCTGTCTCACGTTCATTGATTTAAAGAAAGCCTTTGGTTTTTTTTTTTGTTTGTTGTTTTTTTGCTTTTTTGGGTCACACTGGTGATGCTCACGGGTTTTTCCTGGCTCTGCACTCAGGAATTACTCCTGGCGGTACTGGGGGACCATATGGGATGCCGAGGATAGAACCCGGACCGGCATGAGCCGCCACGGTGCAGGGCAAATGCCCTACCCACTGGGCTATCGCCCAGGCCCCTAAAGAAAGCCTTTGATTCTGTGGAGACTGAAGCTGTAATTGAAGCCCCTATCCAAACAGGGCGTCAAACCGAATACATCAAGATCCTTCCTGAGCTGTCATACGGATTCACCACCAGGATCTCACCATTCTACAAGGAAGTGTTCATTGATGTCAAAAGAGGGGTTTGACAGAGTGATACCATTTCACTAAAAACTCTTCAGTGCCACCCTCGAGAACATCATGTGACAATTAGAATGGGAAGGAATGGGAGTGAAGATAGATGATCGGCCACTACACCACCTCCGCTTTGCTGATGATATAGTTCTAATAACACCAAGCGTTAGCCAAGCAGCACAAATGCTGGTTGACTTCCACCGAGAATGTGGAAAGATAGGTCTATAGCTGAATCTAAACAAAACAATGTTCATGAAATATGAACTAGTTCCAGAGGCTCCATTCTCTCTCAATGGAGCAAACATCTCTGAATGCAGCAGTTATGTGTACCTAGGTCGAGAAGTCAATATGAGGAATGACCTAAAACCTGAGCTGTGCAGGAGCTAGAGAGCGGCATGGAATTCCTTCAAAAGCATCGAAGAAATAGTTAAAAGGACAAAGAACCTCTGGCTCTGGGCACATCTCTTCGACTCCACTGTTCTCCCTGCATTAACGCACGCCTCAGAGACCTGGGCGCTACGAAAGAAGGATGAGAATGCTATTTGCATCTCCCCGAGAGGAATTGAAAGGGCTATGCTTGGAATATTACGCCTCACTCAAGTGAGAGAAGGAATTCAGAGCTCCTACCTCCATTGCTATACCAGAATCAGGGGCACTGTCTCCTTTCCCAAGGCATCGAAAATCAGATGGGCTGGACGTTTAATGCATTTTGGATACAATCGCTGGACTAGAGCTGTTACTGACTGGATCCCACGAAATATCAAAAGATTACGTGGCCGCCCACCTACAAGATGGTCAGACTTCTTTGTCAAGACCCTGAAGGAACGGTTTGAGGCTCTTCATATTCCTGAATCAACCAGATACCATTGGCCTACATTGGCACGTGATAGGGTCCAATGGAAATGTTACTGGCACCCACTCGAGCAAAACGACGAATAATGGGATTCAAGTGATCAATTGATCAAGATGACAAAACTATCTGACTGGTAGCTAGAGGCTTTCAAAAAATGAAAACAGGGACTAGAGAGATAATACAGGAGGTAAGACACTAACCTTACATGTGACAGCAGAACCCATGACCCTTGTTTGAATACCAGCAGCACATCTGATTCTTTGAGCACCATTAGGTATACATTCCTAGCACTTCTAGGAAAGGGCACCCATTTTTTAAAAGGAAACCATTGGGGCAGGAGCAATAGTACAGTGGATAGGGTGTTAGCCTTGCACATGTTTGACCTGGTTTCAACCCTTGGCATTCCATATGGTCCCCCAAGTACCACCTGGTTTAATTCCTGAGCACAGAGCGAGAAGTAACCCCTGAGTATCATTATATTTGACCAAAAAAAAAAAAATACTTAAAAAAAGAAGCTATTAATTAATTTGGGGCCACCCCAGGAAACTATTTGATCTTTGGCCAAAAATTCCAATTCCTTCACTTTTTCTAATCTATGTCAGATATTTTTATTACCAAATTAAAAGACAAACAGTAAAAACAATAAAAATGTTTTATTATTATATTTATATATGATTAAGATATATTATATAATATACAATAGAATAACTATTATATTATTTCATTATTACATTTATTATTTTTAGTATTATAAAATGTATAATAAATAAAAATATTATAGCCTAGTAACTGGATGTAAAAATTTTAAATTATTCTTTAAAGTTATTTATGAAGGGTAATTGGGGTCTGTTCATTTTTCCAAATGGAGTTTGAAATAACTTTGGCAAGTTCTACAACCCTCTCCTCAGAAAAAAAGTATCTAATAAATAATTAGAAATGCAGTTAAAGATTAATGCATGCACAGATTTTTGCTGCATATCTATAATAGAATTGATGAATTGATACTTTAAATCAATGAAATTAATGCTGACAAACAAATGCTCCTCCAAATGTCTCATAATATCATTCAAAGGTAAGAAAAGGAGAAAAGTTGCATTTTTTTTTCTTTTTTGGGTCACACCTGGCAACAGCCAGTGGTTACTCCTGACTCTGCACTCAGAAATAACT
Organism: Cryptotis parvus; assembly: GCA_021461705.1. Classification (NCBI taxonomy): domain Eukaryota; kingdom Metazoa; phylum Chordata; class Mammalia; order Eulipotyphla; family Soricidae; genus Cryptotis; species Cryptotis parvus. The sequence goes on along the minus strand of JAJIBD010022022.1, from coordinate 75,895 downwards.
CTGGAGATGCTTGGAGGACCATGTGGGATGCCGAGAATCAAGCCTGGGTTGACCACTTGCAAAGGCAGATGCCCTCCCCACTGTTCTATTGCTCTGGCCTAGGAAAGTTACTTTTTGATGTGGCGGGAGAATATGTCATTTTTTTTTTTTTTTTTGCTTTTTGGGTCACACCCGGCAATGCTCAGGGGCTACTCCTGGCTCCGTGCTCAGGAATTACTCCTGGCGGTGCTTTGGGGACCATTTGGGATGCCGGAGATTGAACCCAAGCCGGTGGCACAGGCAGGCGCGTGCAAGGCAAACGCCCTACCTGCTGGGCTAACGCTCCGCCCCAAGAATATGTCATTTTTAATCCAAATCCTGTAAAATGCAAAATCTCAAAACACTGGCAAGTGAATTATCCTGCCTGAATAAGTGCAGAGGCCTTATAGGGAAATTATACATGGAATTGTTTTCTACTAAATGGAATAAATTCCAGGGCTTAAACCAAAGAAGAGAATTGAAATGTCTCTGGTTTTCTGTGTACCCAAAAGAGCAAGTAGATTTTGGGCTATTTGGGGATGGAGTAAAGTGATCTGGTAATGGTGGTGTGGTTTACTTGAAAGCAAGCCAATTTGGCTGATGTGTGCTATGTCCATATGCTGGTTCTAGAGGTGTTTGGTGATGGAACAGGCATAGCATGGGCCCTCCACTTGCCCCCCGAAGTGTTCCAGTCAGTTGTAGCGATAGCTTCCTTGACTATGATCTGTGCTGGGTTCTGTTCTGTTATGAACTGTGGCACTTGATTGCTGAGACAGTGTGTCTAAAGTGAATGGGACCTTTTTTGACTTCTGATTCTCATGTTTTGGCCTTCTCAGCGTACTCATCTTTACAAAGCTCCCAGTTCTTTTGCAGCTTCAATTCTTGTCTTATTCCCTTGTTTATTTCTCGAAGCCTTACACAAATTTCACAATTGATTTCAGGATTAACACAACACAAATCAACCTCAATTTCTTCACCTTTAAAATATGATAAATATATCATCTGCTTCGGTGTGGTTTACATCACAGAATGATGCCTGTGGAAGCTTTAGGAGTATGAGACTCATATTTCAATATATATTTTTATTTATCAATATGCTCATGATTTGCACTTGTATTAGCTTATTTTGAATTTTTTGCCTTCTCTGGGATAAAACAAGACGTCCCCCAAATCAGCATTGTTTTTTAGTGGGGAGAGGAGTTCACGTCCCAAGAAGTTTCCAGGAGAACCTGGGCTACTCTCAGTAATTCACTGCCATCTGGCTTTTGGCCTCATGCGGGGTCCAAGGATATGGTGCCGCTTGGGTTTCTATGGTGCTGGAGGATGGTGTAACCAGGTCATCCAGGGGTGGGGGCAGCTTCTGGGGCTTCATCTGGAGATGATTGGGGGATCATTGATGCTAGGGTTCAAATTGGGGTCAAAAACATGTCCATTCCCCTGGAACTGTTCTCTTTGCCCCCACTGTATATTTACAGCCAAAGTAGCTATTGTGCCAAAGAGATAGGACAGGGATTAAGGCATTTGTGTTGCACTCAGAATGTCTTAGTTCAACTCTGGGCACTGTAGTATGGTCCCTTGAGCACTCTATAGAGACTCTGAGTAGAGCTAGTGGTTGCCTCTGAGCACAGCTGGATATGGGCAGAGCAAAACAGCTCCTATGTCATAGTGAATAAAATTTCAGAGCCTTGTGATTTGTTAGCCAACATGTTTTACTGCTTTAGCCCGTCTTGTTAATACAGGATAGTAGAATCTGAGTTTCTTTACTATAACCACGAGGTGGTGCTAGTGTATCCAGTAAAACACTGTCTAGAGACTTCAAATTCTTTCAGCCTTAATTTATGTTCAGGATTTATTACCCATTGCCATAACTTTACCTTTCCAAAGCCATCCATTCTGTTTTCCTTTTAAATACTCCCTTTGTATGAAATTTCTCCCTTTTTTGACGGTTCTGGTTGCTTTTGTGACAAATCCATGTCTACATTGTGAATTATGGACTCTCGGTTTCCTCAGGGTCCTAGGCTGGCCTTTCTTCACAGGATACTACAGAGCCAGACTTGGCATATTTGTACTGTGTCGCCTTTGGGTTCCAATTTTAACTGTTTTATGATGGATGGTGAGAATGGAGGAGGTGTGAAGCCGTGTTCTGTATTGCTGAGCAAATTGCTCCCTCTAGGGAGTCCACAAGCTGGAGTCCACATTGGAGACCTGTGTTATGTGGGAGATGTTTCCGGCTTTTCTGAGTCTTGGTTTATTATCTCTAGAATGCTACAAATGTAAGAGCAATCCTTTTGTGCTGTTATTAAGATGAAAGATGTGGGGCTGGAGAGATTATACAGGGGATAAGGTGCTTGCCTTTACATGTGTGCCACCAGAATTCCATTCTCTGGTACCCTATATGGTCCCTTGTTCCCTGTCAGGAGTGATCCCTGAGAAGAGCAGGAATAAGCTCAGAGCACCACAGGGTATGGCCCCCAAACAAACAAGCAAACAAACAAAAGATGAATATAAAGTTCTTTGCTCTCATCTGTAAAATGGGGTGATAATAAAACCTCTTAGGGTTGGAGGCTAAGTAATCTAGAGGGAGCAAATCTAAGGAACAAACAAGTCATATGCCATAAGCATGATGATGAAGGAATAGACAGCAACAGCCCTTCAGTGTTCGCTGTCTTTGTTCTCAGGGATGCCTGCAGACTGCCTCCAAGGCTGGGTCTGGCTCGGACCCTGCTCTCAGATCCTTAGACTCTGTGTGATTGTAGGTAAATGTTTCTGTCTGCATAAAGCTGGCAGGAGCTACATTTGAAGTAGTAGGAGGTTTTGTTCCCTTTCTTTCCACTTTTCCTTTAAAATTCAAAGGGAGAATAAATTATATCCGTTTAACTCTTCCTCCCCCTACCTGTAGGATGCAAATTTGTATTTCTGCAAAAAAGACCCATTTAAGAAGAGAGGAGATTTAGTTTTCTTTTTTAGCAGTGTTCTCAAGGAGCCCCTTGAGATTAGAGCAGGCTGGTCTGGAAGCCAGAGAATCCAGATCCAGAGGCTGGGAAAGAGGATTCTTTTCACATCAGAATCTGACATCCTCTGATTTGAAGACATTTTTTTAAATAGATATGGTAATAATTTTTTCTTCCTCTCAGAGACAGAACTGTTATGAAGATAGAAAAGCACACATCAGATGTGAAATAATATTTGGGTTGTGGGTGTCGAATATTAAAAATAGAGATTATTGGGTACCTGAGGGTGCACACAGGTGCACGTGTCAGGCTTTCAGAATGCTGTTGGGCGAAATACGATCGACCCAGCAGCTTTCAACTGTAAAAGTCAAAAGTGGAGAAGTTACAGGCTTGTTTCTTTTTCTGTTCTCTTTCTCTCTGGTCCTTCCTGTGGCCTTCCACACCCACCAAAACAGATAAAGCTCCCCACACCTAGTGGGATCATTGTTTTTCCCAGTGGAGTTTAAAATGGGACAACATTGTATGACTGAAACCCAATCATGAACAGCTTTGAAAATGTCTATCTTGTGGTATAAAAAATGAAACAGTCAAATATTGGTGACTCCCAGCAGTTTTTGGGATATCTAATAATTATGTCTTTGGGGGAACATAAACATTTTCTAGAGCAGGGACCAGCCCTGTCTTAAAAGAGACCAGCCTTTGCTAGTGGAACTGAACAAGCCTTGACATGAAATTAGGAGGAAGTCAATGACTGGGAAGAACAAGCAGGGAATTTACTGAGGGGCAGGCAGACTGGACAGTGAGAAAATAAGTGAGGACGTGGGTTGTGTTCCCTATGAAACTCTATCATTAATAGCATTGAAAACCATAGTGCCTAAAATGAAAGACAAAAAATTTTTTTTTAGAAAAAAGAGCAGATAAGAGAAAACTGAAGGAGGCAGAAGGAAGGAAGGAGTGAAAGAAAGGGGAAAGGAAGGAAGGAAAAAGAAGAGGAAGGCTGAGACAGTGCCAGCCAAGATTTGTGCATTGTTTGGAAACCAGTGCTGAAATCCCCTTTGGGCTGTTGACTGACCTTGCTTGCAGCCTGACTTTCTTCACTTTGTCACTCTGATGTCAGTTCCCTTAATTCTCATGAGAATTTAATAATACTTATCCTTCACATGGTTTCAGTTTAGCAGAACAAATGTTTTCGTATTTGTGGTGTGTGTGTGTGTGTGTGTGTGTGTGTGTGTGTGTGTGGGTGTATATTTTCCTGTCCAGGGATGACATGGCCTGCCTGCCACACCCTTTTGGAGTATGTCTCTTCAAAGGTGAATTTTTCTCTGGTGTCATAAATTATCAGCAAAGACTCTCTCCTTTAGAGCATCTGTCATTGTCAAAATATGCGCCCAGAATGACTCTAAGGCAAATGGCAAATATTTTTTAAAACCACTTTTAAGTTTAATACATTCATGTACTCTGGATACATTCAGCAACACTTAGAGGTAGGTAGTTTTTAAAACATACAGAAATATAATCACATTTATATTGTGATTATAATATTTCCCACATTCTACCATCCTAGTCTCTGGAATATAGGAAAAATGTTAATTAAATATGTTGCTGAATTCAAATCATATGTTTATGATACTAACAAATACATTCTGTTATGAATATTTTAACATCTTTTATTACAAGGTGTCTTCTATATTATCTAAGAATTGATAAAGAATGTTTTAGTCTGTGGCTTACTAAAATTATTCTTTCTATTTTTGGGAAAACTCAAGAATTATTCCATCTTTCTTCTTCTAATTTTTGTCTACCCTTCATAATTTCTTCTTGTTAACATAAATAACTCTGAGACAACAGTGAAATTCCTTTAGTGAGAGATAATAATTGGTCTGGGATTTGTGGCATGTTTAGTTTTCATTTTTCAAAAATAAAACAATGATTTGTATTATATTACTTTGAGCTGTTCTAATGCACCAAGTGGCTTAAAACACAATTTCTTTCTTTAGTACTGGAGGCTAGGAAATATAGCAACAACTCATTGATAGGACTGACATCTAGTGCCAACTGGCTCTGGGTTCCTTGGTGGCTGTCTTCTGGTGTATCCTTGAATGGACCCAAGTAATTGCCTGGGGTGTCTGACTAAAGTCTGAATCCTGGGCAGTAGTGTCCACTATCAGCATCTAACTGGCTTCCAAAGGAGCCATTCCAGTGGAGGTGAGATTTCCATATAGGAATTTAATCGGGCACCAGCACTTTGTCGTGTAGTCTGGATTAGAATAGGAATAACGTCTAAATCTGGGTGTTGTCTTGTGAATTTGGAAATACTTTTACATGCATTGTCTCTTGTGATCCCACAGCTTGTTAGGTTGTTAGGGACCCATTATTTTAATCTCCACTTTAAGCCAATGGCTGCTCAGCTCTGACTCAGGGGCTCAGAGACTTTGTTTAAGCTTCAGTTGCCACCTGTTGACAACAGGTGGAGTTTGTGGAGTTTGATTCCACAATGCTTTCAAATAAAAAAAAGTTTTTATTTCATTTTGTGTTTTATTTGAAGCATTATGACTTACAATACTTAAAATTTTTTATGATATCATCATGATATAGATAACTATGAAGTTGTTTATGGTTGGGTTTCAGTCATACAGTGTTGCAGCACCATCCCTCCGCCATTACAATACTTTTAAAGATAGGGTTTTATGCTTACAATGTTCTATAATGTAATGTTACTCAGTTCTATAGTCCATTAAATATCTTCTTGTAGAATTGTTTCATTATCCATATGATATTTTTTGGAAGAAGGTAAGCGTCTAATAGACAAAAGCATGTACATATTTGCCCATTCATTCATTCATTCATTCAACATTTTTGGTTATAACTGGCCAACGGTTACTCCTGGCTCTTCACTCAGGAATTACTCTTGGCAGTGCTTGGGGACCAAATGGGATGTCAGGAGTTGAACCTAGGGTCGGCCACATGTAAGGCAAATGCCCTCCCTGCTGTACTATCGCTCTGGTCTCACATTTGCCTTATTTAGTGCTGTGTTGTAATAAAGGAAATATACTGTGTTGTTATGAGGGAAATACGCTGTGTCTAACTTGCAGTTGCTGTAGCCACATGGCTGCAGATCACTTGCATACAAGAGCTCTTGTGAGCTAAAGAATCCTGTGCCCAGGAGTTGGTGGGACAGTCTCCTCAGCCCGGCCTTTGGGAAGTCCTCTATGGGAGGACTATAAGGGAACAAATCCTCAATCCCCTGAGGGAGGCTGTTTTAAATCACAAGTGATTGCTTGGAAGCCTTTCAAGGGGCAAGCAGAGAGGGAAATGGGGGCTCAAGAGCACAGGGAATTAAAAGTCCATTTCTGCACATCCGAGTCAAAGTGTATAAATTTTAATTCACTGCATGAGCGAACCGCAGGCCCGTTGAGGCTTTGGCCCTCCTGAATTATTCTTTGAGGGTCGTGCTGTCCTATGTATGAGGCTTTGGCTGTGTGCTTTGCTTCCTAATGCGGCACATTTGAAAGTTGCCATCTCCACACAGGTAATTAGTTTTGCTAGTTCTTCTCTGAGCACGGTGCTCCCTGACCATGTCACATAGACCCCCAGAGCTGGGGACCTGAAGCCACAGCAGATTGTGTGTTTAGAGCAACCTGGCGCCAGGCTGCTGTGGTTCAGATTCCTGTTGAGCTTCTTATTCACTGCATGGCGTTGCGCATGTATGTCAAGGCTTTGCATCTCACTCTTCATCTGTAAAGGGAGGGAATGATGGCCATGTCCACCCCACACAGTTGGTGAAAGCATCTATGAGTGATTTTACGTTGCCCAGCTCAGGGGCGCCAGCTCTGAGTTTGTTACCATTGTTGCTGGCCCCTCTCCACTTCTCTCTCAAGTACCACTGTGTGAGTCAGCAAGGTTCTAGGAGAGAGATTTAAGAAGCCTTTCTGTCCGCAGATGGGTGCTTACCTGGTTCCTCATCTGTGAATCTCAGACACTACCAGCCAGTCTTGAGCTGAAGTTTCCTGGTGCTGATGCAAGTCCACTTTGATATTGTTGAATTCTGGGAGCTTGTGGTTGCCTCACTCTATGGGGCTTCCCTCCATCATCCAGCCACTCCTACCTTTCTTCTTGTCTGCTCAAGGGAAATACCCTTGAGACATTGTTTTTGGGGGTCAAGTTACACTTTAAACATTTTCCTTCCATAATATTACAAGTCTCATGAATTATATTTCTCAATATTACAATATTCTCAATATTCAATTCTCATGAATTATATTTGTTTGGACACTGGGTTCAAAATCTTTTAAATTTTGAAAAGTATTAATGTAAATTTTAGCATTAGATTCTTATTTCAGGTCAACTTCTCATGTATTCATGCTGCATATTTGTTTCCTGGTTTTTCCTATGCTGATACACAGGGCCAGGTACTGGAGATGGAGGATTTTGCATAATTCTAGGTCTGTAGGATTAAGTGCGTTCAACTTTCCTGGGTATCCTTATCACCTAACAACATACCATAAGGGAGGCAGAACGGGAACTAGTAAATCAAACCATCCTAAGTCTTCTATTGATTAGTTCCTGTCAGCCTGTCCCCTGACTCCATCCATCTGCCCATTGTAAAAAGGATCTCTGTGGGGTCAGGAGGAGACAAATCGTTGCTTTTGTTGACAGCAGTTCTCAAATGTCCAGCAAAATGAAAATGGCAAGTTACATCAAAACTCCCAAGTTTGAAGATGTGTTTGGAACTGTAAATTTGAATTCACACATCTAATCTTGTTTCAGATCTAAGGGCTGCTTGTCCCTGGTCTCATCAGTTATTCAGGAGAAATTTACAGAGCAGAGCACCGAGACACATACCCACAAACAAGCTTGGGTTTATTTGCTTTTTCAGATATAAGCAGTTTAACCTGGGCACTATTTGCTGGGTACAATCTTAGAGGAAAGAAAAGGAAGTGCTTATGTCAAATTTATTTGCTGAGGATGTTTGGTCCATTCAGGTGGTGCCCAGGACGGCTAGAGCCTTAAGCTAGTCTTCACCCTCTCTCCTTTCTCCTTCCTCTTCTCTCTCTTTCTCCACCTGTGATAACAGGTGGAAACAAAAGTAAACTTCATTTGCAAGGCACAGTCAACACTTGGAACAAAATAGAGAAACTGTAAGAGTAAGAAAATGCCTGCTTGTTAATACATTTATTTTACAAGGCATCGTTGAAGATGAAGCTGCTGTTTTCGCTTCTTTGCTACAATTCAGTGACTTTTATAAGACCACAGGGGGATGTGTATCAGTTTGAGCAAACTGAAAATGTCTTAAAGCTGACAGAATAATAAGTACTTTTCTTTAATATTTTTGATCCAGATCAGATAACTGTTTTCTGTCATTTTTACCCAATGTACCTTTTTCTGTTTCCCAGTTGTTTTTTTTTTGTTTACTTGAAGATTTCATTTCTTAGATGTATAATAAGAAGACCAAATAAATTAGGCAATCAATTCCAATTATCATTCAGAACATTCCAAAGTGATGTCATTTGATTTGATTTTTTGATTAGTTAATTTTGAAACTGATGGTTTTTCCAGAACTTTTCCTTATCTCCTTTTTAGAATTTTGTTTTTGTTGTATTTCTATTCTAGATTTGAAGATTAAACCTTGTCTGAAACTTGTTGTTCCGCATTTGGACAGCCAGAAAGTGAAGGGGAAATTTTTCTGTGAAAATTAGCCCAACTGAGGTTAGATTTGAAATAAGTGAGTGAATATGCAGAAGAGAGATTTTGGCCCTGAAATTGGCTCACTTCAGAGATAGATTTATTAACGTTGTTTATTATTATTATTATTATTAATTTGTATTTTGAGCTCCCCAAGCAATGCACAGGAGAGCAAATACCTCACCCCAAATTACTCAGCTATAAAATACAACTCCAGCAACACTGGGGATTGCTGAAGCTACACCTGCTGGTGCTGGTCGGGGCTTGGCATGATAAGCCAGTATCAAACTCAGGCTCCTGCTGGGAATGTGCTCCAGCCTTTGAGTTCTGTCCCTGCCTCTATTGCCATTATGATGATGGTGGTCCTGATGATGTCCTCATTTTCTGATAAGTGATAGGGACCTGAGTTTGGAGAAGCTGAGGAATGTGCCCAAGGGCAACTGAGCTGCTCTGGAAACCCAGTTCTGTTTCCAAAGTTTATTCTTATTTCATGGCATAATTTCCTCTGTCTTTAAACCTAAGGTCTTGATGTCAGAAATTCCTTAAAGGCCTAGGTAATTTTTTTTTGCCTCTGAGATAGTGTAGAGATTGTGATCACTTGTATCACTTGTCTTCCCATTGTTCATTGGTTTGCTCAAGTGGTGCCAGTAATGTCTCCATTCGTTGGGAAAGAGGTTCATTATTGTTACTGTTTTTGGCATATCAAATACACCATGGGTTGCTTGCCAGGCTTTGCCATGGCTCTGGGTTCATCCCAGGGGGCCCAGTCTTTTTCTATGTCAGACCATCAACTATCCAGGGCCCACAGGGCAGAGCACTGAGTGTCTCCTATCTGCCACCTGCCGGTGCAGCCGGGCACCACAGCCACACCTGCAACACCTCGAGGGGCAGGAGAGATTGTGATAACAGAAGTACTAGAAATATCTCACCTTCACTTATAATTTTCATACAGGTTCATGTGTCTGACTTAATTTAGTCGAGGGCAGTGAGTAGGAGCTCATTAGCATATATAAGAACACAGAGGCAACACTTTTCTAGAATAATTGTTTTTACAATCCTCCTCTCTGCCTGCGAGAACACAGGGAGACATTATTTTCTAAAATACTTGTTTTTACAATCCACCCTGTGAGGCACTGTAATCAGTCCGATGGATAGAATTGGCCAGAATTTGGAACTTGTACCTGTCCAGGACCTTCCAACCTGAGAGAAACAGGAGAATCTCTGCCCTGGCCTGGCTCTCATATAATCCTGTGAGCTGCTAGTGCTGTCCTTTGGGCTGTGTCTTTCCTTGCTTGTCAGGCCTGCCTGCTGCCTGCCTTGGTCACTTCTCTGTAAGCCAGAGGACTCAGTCAAGACCGCTCACTGCCTCCTGGGTAAGCAGCTAGTCAAGCTCTGGAGTGTCATGCCTTCATTCCCATCCCCTTAGCTTTCACTCTGCTTCCTTTGCTGTTTGCAACAGCAGCTCTCAGCTCTGCTGGGCTCTGTATTTGTCAGGGGCATAGGGGAGTGGATTGGGAGGGCAAGTAACCAAATAAAGGGACTGGAATTCTGGTCCCCTTGGCTGTGTGGTCCTAGAAGCTGGCTGTCTCCCTGTCCCCACCTTTTCTCTGTCAGAACAGGCCCAGCCTAGAGGGTGGCCCCTTGCTTCTAAGCTCAGTGCTTCAGGAACAAGACAGGCTCATCTTTGGAAGATCTGGGAAAGGCAGAGACTGTTGAATTGCTTAGACACTGAAGTCAGTCTTATGAATAGTTGAGAATTTTATACATGTACTTTTAAATTTTTTCCCAAATAATGAAAGGAGAAAATGCACCTTTTCTTTAAAATATTGAAACGCTCAAGGCAAGCTGCGGGTATTCTGAATGGAGACAGCAGTGAGCAGTTATCAACATGCAGTGTGGCGGGTGCCTACAGCGAAAAAGTTATGGCAACCTGCACTGAAGGAGAGGCTCTGACAAACTCAGAACTGGTCATGAAGCAAGAAAGCCGGGAGACAGGCCAACTCTGGGGAATTCGATGCCATTTTATTTATTTATTTTGGGTAAAAGGTCAGCAGAGCAGAATTCCTTTTTTTTCTTTTTATTTCCTAGAGGACGGCAGAAAGGCTGAACAGGAACCCCTAGGGGGTGCTATGCATGTAAATACCGCACACGGTGCTGTATAAAATGCTGACGATTCCTTCTTGAGGTTGCGGTCTTGATTTGGATTTTTTGTCATTCACTCGTCTTTCTAGACACTCTCCTGCTTCTATGCCCTGTTTTGTCTGCCTTTTGTCTGAGATATTTTAACAAGTTTCTGCCTTGAGTGTCAATTTAAAATTTTATCTCCTTTGTGCTGCTTGTCTGGGTCCTCCATTTCTCTACCTTGAAGTCTTGATTTTCTCCCCTCCTCACCTGGAAGGCAACTGCAGTGCTTTCGATGGAAATGAAGGGATTAACTTGATCAATATTTCCAAGGTGTCTAAGATCATATCAAGGGGAGCAGAGCCCCTTCTCTTCATTGATCACTGGTGTCTGGTGGACTCATAATCATGGTCTTAGAGGAGGAGGCAACAGTAGTTAATGTTTTGGAATAAACCCATGGAAGAGACCTTGAAGGGTGTTTCCTTTGTTCCTTGTTTTATGCCTTCCTCCAAATAATCTCAGACTCCTATATACAAAGTTAGTGCTTTCCAACTTTCCCAATGACAGGAGAATAAAATAGGCACTGTCTCCAGGATGAACAGGTTTTTGCCTTCTAACTGGTCAGCACTGGTTTTGATATTAGGATATTTCAAATGACATCACTTTGAATAAGTCAGGGTTACAGGATGGTGACTTCCCACTGCACACCATATCACTCACCACCTTGCTGCACTACGGTACAGTTGTACAAAGTGAATGGCCGCCGGATTTTCCAGCAGGGTCTAAGCCCAGGAGTTGGGCACTTTATAAGGGGGTGATCAAACCTCTGAGGACAGAATTTTCCTCTGAGTTCCTAGTGCAAGAACAAAAATAGGGAAATCTTAGATGCATATTTAAATAAATCACGGCTAAAACTTTATGGGGAAATTTAATTTTTCTGTTACTGAATTATGATCAAGGGAAAACACTGTTGGGTCCATTTGCAGCTAGCTGTGTGCAGGTTGCAGGTGTAAGACCCCAAACCTGGGGTCCTGTTATACTTTGTCATTGTTACTCTTTGTCATTTGTGGCTGCTATGTACATTTCTTGTTCATATTGTGAAGAGGGGTCCATTCATTTGTACTTCCTGAGAATGTTTCAGAATTTATTTTTAAACTTTCCTGTATATTGCAAATCAAGTATTTGGGAGGAGTTTTATTATAAAAATTTGAATTTTAAATTTCAATTGATGCCTATTATATCAGATTCTCTAGAGTATTTATTTTTTAATTTTATTATACCACTGTGAGATATACAATTACAAAGATATACAATTAAAAGTTTATATTTGGGTTTTGGTCATACAGTGTTCCAGCACCCATCCCTTCACCAGTGCCCATCTCCCACCACCAACGTCCCCGGTTCCCTCCCCGTTCCCCCAACCCGCCTCCATGGCAGGTTCTTTATTTCTCTCTCTCTCTCTCTCTCTCTTTCTCTCTCTTTCTCTTTTACTTCCCTTCCAGACTATGGATTACAGAACATACATTAAAGGGTTGTCATGTATATCTTTTTGCCTGTATTTAATGCTCAGTTCTAGGTTGGCATTAGTACCCTCAACAATTGTTAGCACACTGTTCCATTTTCTGTCTTATCTAGCCTCTGACTCCCACGTTTGTGATAATTTCCACCTTTGACAGGACCTCCTGATACAAGGTCATGTTTCACTTGACCTTGGGTATTGGTATCATAATAAGTACATATATATTTATGTCATGCAAATAAATTCAGTCATTCTGTATCTGTCTCTTTCCTTCTGGCTTATTTCACTCAACATAATCTTCTCCATGTCCATCCATTTATAGGCAAATTTTATAACTTCATTTTTCCTAACAGCTGTATAGTATTCCATTGTGTAGATGTACCAAAGCTTCTTTATCCAGTCATCGATTTTCGGGCACTCTGGTTGCTTCCAGATTCTAACTATTGTGAATAATGCTGCTATGAACATAAAAGTAGGGATGGTATTTCCACTGCGTATTTTTGGCTTCCCAGAGTATATTCCCAGGAGTGGTATGGCTGGGTCAAATGGGAGATCAATTTCTAGTCTTTGGAGGAATGTCCATATTGTTTTCCAGAAAGGCTGTACCAGCTGGCATTCCCACCAACAATGGATGATTATCTCCCTTTTCCCCCACATCCACGCCAGCACTTGTTGTTCTTGATCTTTGGAATATGTGCCAGTCTCTGTGGTATAAAATGATATCTCATTGTTGTTTTGATTTGCATCTCTCTGATGATTAGTGATGATGAGCATTTTTTCATATGTTTTTTGGCCATTCGAATTTCTTCCTTGCTGAAGTTTCTGTTCATTTCTTCTCCCCATTTTTTGATGGGGTTGTTTGTTTTCTTCTTGTAAAGTTCTACCAGTGCTTGATATATCCTGGATATTAACCCCTTATCAGATGGGTATCGGGTGAATATTCTTTTCCATTCTGTGGACTGCTGTTGTATCTTAGTCACTGTTTCTTTTGAGGTGCAGAAGCTTTTTAGTTTCATGTAGTCCCACATGTTTATCTTTTCTTCTAGTTGCTTTGTTAGTGATGTTTCACCTTTGAAGATGCCTTTAGCTTCAATGTCGTGGAGGGATTTTCCTATATTTTCTTCAATGTACTTTTATGGATTCAAGTCTGATATTGAGATCTTTAATCCATTTTGATCTGATTTTTTGTGCATGGTGTTAGACACAGGTCCAAATTCATTTTTTTACATGTCGCTGCCCAGTTTTCCCAACACCACTTGTTGAAGAGGCTTTCCTTACTCCATTTTGGACTCTTCTCACCTTTATCAAAGATTAAATGATCATGTGTTTGAGGTTGGGTGTCAGGATACTCAATTCTATTCCATAGGTTCACAGTTCTGTTTTTATTCCAATACCACGCTGTGTTAATTACTACTGCCTTGTAGTACTGTTTGAAGTTGGGAAAGGTGATGCCTCCCATCTTCTTTTTCCTGAGGATTGCTTTAGCTACACTTGGGGGTTTATTATTCCATACAAATTTCAGGAGTGTTTGGTCAATTTCTTTGAAAAATGTTATGGGTATCCTTATAGGGACTGCATTGTATCTGTACAGAGCTCTAGGGAGTATTACCATTTTGACAATGTTGATTCTCCCCATCCATGAGCAGGGAATATGTTTCCATTTCCTTGTGTCCTCTTTTATCTCTTGGAGTAGTGTCTTGTAGTTTTCTTTGTACAGGTCCTTTACACATTTGGTTAAGTTGATTCCTAGGTATTTGCTTTTCTGTGGCACACATTGTGAATGAAATCGCTTTCCTTAATATCCCTTTATTCTCTTTCGTTATTTGTATATAGGAAAGCCACCGACTTTTGGGTGTTGATTTTGTATCCTGACACTCTACTATATGTGTCTATTGTTTCTAGGAGTTTTTTGGTAGAGAGTTTAGTGTTTTCTAGGTACAATATCATGTCATCTGCAAATAATGATAACTTGACTTCTTCCTTGCCTATCTGGATGCCGTTGATGTCCTTCTTCTCTGATTGCTATGGTGAGTACTTCCAGTACTATATTGAATAAAAGGGGTGAGAGTGGGCAACCTTGCCTTGTCACTAATCTCAGGGGGAAGGCTTTCAATTTTTCCCCATTTAGAATGATGCTCGCTGTGGGCTTTTGGTAGATGGCTGTAACTATCTTGAGGAAAATCCCTTCAATTCCCATTTTCTGGAGGGTTTTAATCATGAATGGGTGTTGGATCTTGTCAAATGCTTTCTCTGCGTCTATTGATAGGATCATATGGTTTTTATTTTTCCTCTTATTGATATGATGTATTATGTTGATTGACTTGCGAATGTCTTTACTTTTGAAGTTTCTCAGGAAACTAATGTGCAGTCAAGATCGAGACCCACAAGTATTACTGACTGAGGTTCTATCACTTGTTTTCTGAATCAGCTGGAAAGCTTGTTGAAATACAGAGCTGGGGAACTGCAGAGACAGGTCAGCAGACTGAGTGCATAGCTCCTTTGTGAGAGATTCATAATGTCATCTGGCACCACATGCTCCCCTGAACATGACCAACTTTCCTCCCGACCCCCACTCCCTGACCAGGAGCAGTCCTCCTGCAATGCCAGCGTGGCCCAAATCAGCAGCAACAACCATTCCTAGATCTACAAATTAGACTTCAAATTTGCCTTCAAATTTTGCATTTCTTCTTTTATTTTGCTTTTTTGAAAGTCACACCAGATAATGCTCACTGGTTATTCCTGACCCTGCACTCAGGAATTACACCTGACAGTGCTTGGGGGACCATATGGGATGCGGGGGGATCAAACTGGGGTCACTCGCATGCAAGGCAAACACCCTACCTGCAGGACTATCACTCCTGTCCCTGAGATTTTTCATTTCTGTTGAGTTCCTTAGAGATTTTGTTATCTCCTATCTGGGGACACTTTGCAGACCATTGTTCTTGATTTTGCAGATATTTTCTTGATAACACCAGATAGTTGGGATGGAAATCTTCACAGTCTAGAGATAAATTTTGGTTCATTTGGTCAAGCCAGGTGATAAGTTAGGACATGGGAAACACTTGGACAGCCGCCTTGTCTGCTACAGTGGCCACATTTGAATTAACTTTCTTCTCTTTCAGCTGGACTGAGAATCCATCTTAGAGGATGTTTCCTAGGAGTTCACGCTGTTTCTTGTTTTACTTTTGTATGAATTCAAATTAAGAGAACTCCACTGCTTGTTGATTAAGAAGAGTGGCCTATGTCGCATCATGGTGCATAGCAAATGTTTTGCTCCTTCCTCCCAGGGCTCTTGTTGACAGTGGGAGCTGTGAGGCTGAGGATGCAGCAGAGGCGGATACAGGGTCTTCTCTGGCAGGCCTACAGTGTTATTTTTGCTGGCCTACAGTGTCCCACTGGGCCAGCGCTGACTTCAGCCTAGTGCACAGTGTCTTTTTGTTGTGGTCTCTGGTAAAATTATTATCTGCACAAACTCTCTAAGCTTTGCTCGTTCCATTTAAAGGTCATTAGGTTTCCCATTAGCAGCTGCTGTCAGCAGATTCCTGCAGAGGCTGACGCATGGACCTTCTCACCATGAATCAGAACTGGGAGAGAAAAATGAGAAAAAGAGGGACTGTGGAGCCCCCCCCACCCCACCAGATATCCACCTCCTACTCTCAGAACTCCAAAAGTAAAGCAGTAACCTGGATTCCCCCTCTTTAGCAAAGAAGACAGCAGGGAAAAAAGAAAAGGTGCCTCTTTTCTCCTGGTCTCGAAGTAGCAACTCCTTTTGCATATTAAAAATATGAAAGCAAGTAAAATATCCAGCGTAGTGTATCTTTTTTTTTTTTTTTTTTTTGCTTTTTGGGTCACACCCAGCAATGCTCAGGGGTTTCTCCTGGCTCTGTACTCAGGAATTACTCCTGGCAGTGCTCTGGGGACCATATGGGAAGCCAGGGATAGAACCCAGGCCGGCATAGGCTGGCCGCATGCAAGGCAAATGCCCTACCTGCTGGACCATCGCTCTGGCCCCAGTGTATCCTTTTTTTTTATATCCTGCCTCCTACCAGTTGCCAATACTTGATGGCTCTCAGTTTTCTTGGTTTTCCTGCAGTTCCACATCTCTGATTAATGAAACTGCCCCAGGTGTGGTGTCCTAGGTGGCTCACAGGTGAGGTTCAGTGAGTCTGGTGCAGTGACACATCTTTAACTTCGGGTTTGCCTTTCTTATAAAAACTTCCTTTCTACTAAATTCCCATCATGTATATTTATTAAACACTTCATTTATGGAATATTTAGTATAAAGGTTGAATAAAATGTAAAGAAATGCAAACCCTTACACATCTTATGTATTAACTGCCTATAGCAATATCAACCCTTTCAAAAATCTGAATTTTAACAGTTCAGATTTAAAGGGATGCTATCACTTCAGAATTTCTGCTGTCAGAAGCCTCTTTCCATTCATGCTGAATGCCAAGAATACCAACAAGGCTCGAGATGTTTCCTCAATGAGCAAAGAGCACTATCCTCTGGAAGTTTTTAACTCCTTAGATTTCTGCCTTGTAGTGTGGAAGAGAGAGAGAGAACAAAGATCCTAATTAGGTACAGTAGTTCCATTCACCTGCTCTACTTCACCATGATTGTGCTTTTCTGATTAGGAAAAAAATTTGCTTTCTCTGACTGCTTCTTAGATTTAGCTCTCTGCCCTTTTCAGCCAAAGTGAGTCCTAATTTACACCGAATACATGAGTTTAGTCATTACCAATAATGTTCCAACTTCTCCATGAGATTCCTCAGCAGTAGTTCTGTGTGGCTGTTGGTGCCATAGAGCTGCTTTTTTTTTTTTTTTTTTTTTTGCTTTTTGGGTCACACCTGGCGACGCTCAGGGGTTACTCCTGGCGGTGCTCAGGGGACCATATGGGATGCCGGAGATTGAACCCGGGCCGGCATAGGCCTGCCACGTGCAAGGCAAAGCCCCTACCACTGGGCTATCGCTCCGGTCCCAGAGCTGCTTTTAAAGCCTTTAACTGAAGGTTGAGTCATGCTGGTGGCCTCTTCCCAATATAATGAGTGGCGTGGGTTACTTTCCCAAGAAGGGATGTGGTTTTTTGGCCTCTGAACTGGCACATTGAATGTAATATCTGGGCGTGGACATAAGGGAGCCCCAGGAAGGAGCAGGGCTGTTGAATCACCCTCTGTTTGTTCCCAGTCTTCCAACTCCTGCTCAGCAGGTGTCAGTCTTTTAACAGGAACTTGCCAGCCCTGGGTTTTGTATTGTAAATGAAATGTTTCTCTCTTTCTTGTATGTCCTTTAAATATTCTATGTTAGAGAAACATCCTTTTGTATAGACATAGGAGGACAGTTAAGGCTATGGATTTGTGACAAAGAAGTTAATTAACTGAAATATTTACTCCTGAGTATCTGTCATATTTCCTAGCTTAAAACCCCAGTTGCCCTTAGTTTGACTCTAGTTCTTTACACCCTAAAAAGAGGTGTCCCATCACAGGACTCCACATAGACCCAGGGCAAGTCACGAGGAAGCTACCCTGGCATTGACATGGGACAGACTAAGTGTCATAAACAGGATAATAAGCTAAGAAAAAGGCTCCGGAACAATTTTCTGTCCTGAATCAAAGATAAGCAATTGATTTTGGATCCAGTTGGGGTTAGGATAAAATTAACCTGGCCTAAGGACCATAGTCTGGAATATATAGTGAGACATCTCCAGGAAAAGCCACCCTTTATAAATGTCTGTATCTGTTATGGTGTTTATACAAAATGACTTGAAGTAGTATTAAGGTGATTGTTTACCAGCAAAAAGAAAGGAGAAAACAACATGCCAGGATTCTGCCTTTGTCGTGGACAGGGCTATAGCCCCAAGACAAGATTCTGAATCTGAGGCATGGAGGTCCCCTGGTAGATTGCCCTGGGAAGGAGGGGCTCTTATAAACTTTCATTGTTTCAGGATCAAAATCTATCACCCTGGTAACTTCCAAACCAAACCTTTTGGGAGGTTGTCAAGTCAAGGAGATTTGATTGGGGAGAGAGAGAGAAAAAAGAGAGGGGGGATTACAGGAGGGCCTCAGACTATCAGGAGCCTGTGGTCTTGTTCTTTTATTCATGAGAGGAACAGCCACCAGCCCACTATGGGACCATGCTGAACCTCAATACATGTTGGGAATTCCACTGAACCCCAACAGGTCATGAACACATAGGTATAGATACAGTTCCAACTGTATTAGCAAGCTGTGTAATTCTCTAGGAAAATGGTGTGTAAACCACTAGAAACCATTTAGGTGACTTCATTAACTAAGTGGAATAATATAATTTCTTTTTCCTAAAACAAGTGATCCTATAGGTTTGTGAAGTCTTGGCCAATCAAATGCCCGTTCCTGGCATTTTGAGCCTGGTGTGGCATAATGTTGCAGGACACCTAAAAGCCTAAAAGCCTCTGCATCTGCCCTGGATTGCCTCCTGCAGGTCACTTCGTAGATAGGGGGTAGTTTAAATGTGGCAGTTTATCTGACCATGTATTCTGTACTGGCTGGTATAAATATTCTCTCATGCTACCACAAGCATCGTGGGACTAGCTAGATCTTTCCAGAATTTGCCTGGCCACGCTGGATCTCTTAAGTAATTAGACCAGAGAGAAATGCTGTTTGCCTCCAAGCAAGCAAGCATGGCTCCCCTGATAACTCAAAGGCAACTAAAATACAAAACTACCATGAAGTACACGAGACTCTTGTGAAGTCTTGGAGAAATATTTAACTGCTATTAGTATAGTCGTTGGTACAAGGGATGCCATCTCAGAAACCCCCTTTTCTGCCCTATAAAGGCATTTCCAGGCAAATCTTGGCTCAAGACATTAGGTGAGGTGCTGAGAGAAATTACCTGAGGGCATTTTACCCTTCCTGCCAGGGGAAGTTACATTTAGCTTACAGCTCCTCCCAGCTCTGCTAGGAGGCTTTGAATGAGCTCTGGGTTCTTGTAAACAGCCAGAAGGCCTCCTGAAGTTGCTACATTTCTATAGAGCTGTTTCCTGTTTTCATCTCTAGATAACCCAGCCCAGAATGGGCTGGGCTGGAAGTTTGGGCCAATTTATAGCTATAAAATAAGCTGTAAGAAGAAAGAAGCTCTTTTTTCCTCCCTTTTGCCATTCCGGCTTCCCTTGGCATTTTGCTTCTCAGTCCTCTCCATTCTCTGTTGGGCCTCAACACGTGGTGGCAGCCATCTTGGCCTACACGTAGCTGGGGCCTAGCTGGAACCCAGAGTCCGGAGGTTTTCCCCTGCTCTTGGATTGTATATTGGAACCTCTGATAGTAAAGCCCTTTTTAAAACTGCATCGGATTCCTGATTTTTCATTCATTTCCCGCTGGCTTCAGAAGTAGAAGGGAACTCACTTCTCGGCACTATTGGGGACCCTGGGGTGTCCCCAACAGCATACCAACCATTTGCATTCTCATGGATTGATTCTTCACTTCTTGAGACTCAATACCTTTGTTGCAGATTTGTTTATGCCAATTGTATTTGTTATCATAATAATATAATCTTAATTAATATTTTTTTAAAATATGGGGGTTGATTCACAAAGAAAGACTTCTGAAAGCTAAACTTCTTTAGAAAGATTAATTGTAACAAGTTGTTAATAGTTGCTGTAAAATTGGGAATGGGTGAAACAGCTGCAAAAGATTTGAAAAGTGGACATGCAAGATAACTCTGCATTTAGACTATTTCATCTCATGTAAAAAATAACATGCTGTACTAATAAGTTTTGACTAGTTTCCTGGGAGGGCATTTGGAATCCTTGTGTAAAATTAGCTGACAAGTCTCCCAGATGCCTTTGGTACCATAGTTGTGATATTTTGCAGGTTCAGCAGGTTTGCTTTTGTCTCAGGTTGGTTCTGTCTCATGCTGGCTATGCTTTTGATGGTCCAGTGGCCTGTTGATGGAGCTCTGGGTCCATAGCACACTATTGGGTGTCGGGGTATGCTGGGTGCCCTGACAAAATCCAGGAGCAGGGTATAGGGGATTCCCTTCTGCCTTAGGGATTGGTGGCTGGTAGACACAAGAATCCAACAAAGTTTCAAAAGGCTTTTTACTCTCACAGGTTCAGGTATACAATCCAACAATAGGAAAACCCTGGACTTTAGGTTCCTGGCTGGGCCCCGGCCACGTGTAGGTTTAGAATCCTAGGTAAGATGGCCATCACTATGTGGCCCAACAGGGAAAAGGACAGAGAGGCAGAGAGCAGAGGGAGAAGATGGAAAGGCAAAAGGTAAAAAGGCCACAGCTTTTATAACATTTTAGCCCACACTGGCCCAAAACAATGGAAAGCAGTTAGGGTAAATTCCCCTCAGGTAACTTCTCCCAGGACCTCACCTAGCTCCATTAAAATGTTAATATCGCTCCAACCAGGGCTGCAGGCCCCACCCTTGGTTTTTCACCAGGCCCTATGTAGATGGGGGGAAAGGGAATCTGAGATGAACTCTATCTCAGAATACAAAGGCATGCATCTGTACCAATGAATATTCTACAGCCAGGTATATATTTCTACAAGCCTTCACAAGATTCTTATTTTTACTTCATAGTTGTTTTGTATATTAGCCTTTAGACTTATTAGAGAGCCACGTGTGCTTGCTTGGAGGCAAACAGCATTTCTCTCTGGTCTAATTACTTAGAGAACTAATGTGGCCAGGTAAATATACTGGTAAGATCTACCTAGTCCCATGATGATGTAGTAGCATGAGAGAAAATATACCAGCCAACATAGAATACATGGTAAGATATACTGCCACATATCAAACTGTTTTCCGCCCCTGATCTACAAAGTGGCCTGCAGGAGGTAACTTCAGGCAAGATGCTGAGGTTCTGGGCAACAATGTGCTATAACAACTGGCCTATGCTCATTGCGCTTGTTGCCTTTTCTTTGTTATTCAGCCACATGTATATGTGAGAACTGATTTTCTTGCTCTCCACTGGGGCACAGATATCCCTGCCTGCTCTGAACTATTCCTGCTCCCTGATGGGTTTTCACCATGGAGGGAAGATTTATTTATTTATTTATTTATTTATTTATTTGCACTAGATGTATAACATGATATATTTTGTTTTTTTTTCCTTTGATCAAAGAATTTTTATTGAGATAGTGTCATTTACAATAATAGTACTATTGATATTTTATTTTATTATTTTTTAATTTTTTATTATTTTTATAATTACAAAGATATACAATTGAAAAGTCCATATTTGGGTTTTGGTCATACAGTGTTCCAGTACCCATCCCGCCACCAGTGCCCATCTCCCACCACCAACGTCCCCCGGTTCCCTCCCCTTCCCCCCAGCCCTCCTCCATGGCAGGTTCTCTATTTCTTTTCCTTTCTCTCTCTTTCTCTTTTCCTTCCCTTCCAGACTATAGATTACAGAACATACATTAAAGGGTTGTCATGTGTATCTTTTTGCCTCTATTTAATGCTCAGTTCTAGGTTGGCATTAGTACCTCGACAATTGTTAGCACACTGTTCCATTTTCTGTCTTACCTGCCTCCTGACTCCCACACGTTTGTGATAATTTCCACCTTTGACAGGACCTCCTGATATATGTTTCACTTGACCTTGGATATTGGTATCATAATATGTACATATATATTTATGCTATGCAAATAAATGCAGTCATTCTGTATCTGTCTCTCTCCTTCTAGCTATTTTCGCTCAACATAATCTTCTCCATGTCCATCCATTTATAGGCAAATTTTATAACTTCATTTTTTTCTAACAGCTGCATAGTATTCCATTGTGTAGATGTACCAAAGCTTCTTTATCCAGTCATCGATTTTCGGGCACTCTGGTTGCTTCCAGATTCTGGCTATTTGAATAATGCTGCTATGAACATAAAAGTAGGGATAGTGTTTCCGCTGCGTATTTTTGGTTTCCCAGAGTAGATTTCCAGGAGTGGTATGGCTGGGTCAAATGGGAGATCAATTTCTAGTCTTTGGAGGAATGTCCATATTGTTTTCCAGAAAGGCTGTACCAGCCGGCATTCCCACCAACAATGGATGAGTGTCCCCTTTTCCCCACATCCACGCCAGCACTTGTTGTTCTTGCTCTTTTGAATATGGAGGGAAGATTTAAAATAACCAATTAGATTAAATAACCAGATTATCTGGTGCCCTTCTGCCTTTCCTATAACAGTATTATGGATGTGTTTTATACATGAAAGTAAATTGAACTCCGATCAAGGTAGAAGCAACAGCCTCCTTCACATTAACTTGTTGGTAAATAAGTGTCATTTGTAGGCTTAAATTTGAGTAAGTGTTTAGGAGACTTTTGTGTTTTTATCCTTGCTAACAAAGCCACTGTTTTGTAATATTACTTTTCTATTGCATTGACTATTTACACAATCCAATGTAACCTGAGTGATCTTGCTCCGACAATCATAGGATGTTGTCCCCAAACTCCACAACACCTGTCTTTGTAGAATGTGAGACTTTCTAGGGTACTTATGTGATCCTGGTCACTCTAAGGGAATATATCTTAGGACTAAATTTTGAACTGTCTGTATTTTGTTTTCTGCATTATCATTTATTCTTTGTAAATTCTTACTCTTACTTAGCCCTGACTGAATATTACTTTCCCTTAATATTTTTGAAAAAGCTTTAAGGTGTTTACATATGTGATAGACTGAATGAAGAAAGACAGAGAATATAAAAATTTTCTATCTTAGGAATAATTTCACATTGAAAATCAGGTTTTTAATGATTCTCTGATCTCTCTGAAAGGATCTGCACTTGATCCTTCACCCTACTTAGTGCCTTAGCCATGCATTGTTTTTCTAGTTTCTTCCCACTAATCATTTCTCTTCTCTTTTTATTTCTCCATTCATTTGATGTCAGATGTTCAGTAGTTTGACTAATAGCAGTTGAACTCTTTCCTGCCAGGCCTTGCACTTGAGGTTGGGGTCTTCCCTTTTATTTGCCTCCTCTTGCATTGCTTATATATAGGTGAAATCTGTATACAATCACGGAATAGCCTAACTTCTGAGTTGGATCCTTGAGTTCTGCATATTAAATTGCTATAGAAAACTACTGATGCTTATGGTATTAAAGTTTCCCTACCAAATCAAGCAGGTAGTTCTACATCCTTCCTTGGTGGCTAGGCTTTCCCTCTCTACTTCTTGTGTAGGACATCACTCTTCCTGCCTACATATATTTCCACTGTATGATGTCACTCCTCCTGTCCTTCACCTGGCTCTTTGCTTTCCTCCTGGTCTGAGGTCTGCTGCTCCATAGTCTGTCAATGGGGCTCTGTGGTCAGGCTGTCAACACATTTTGGCCCACAGTTCTTTGACCCTTGGATTTCCTTTGTCCTCCCACCATTTGGGTGAAAACAGTACTTTTACACTGGCAGCCTGGGCCTGGTGAGGGGGGGTCAAAGAAGAAGTTCCTTCTTCTGAACCTTTTTTTGTGATTGCTGTCTCTACTCACTAGCCCTTTCTGTATCTATTGGATAGGCTACATCTCATATTGGTGGTACATAAAATGACAAACCAAATCAACTAGATTAGCTGGTACTCTTCCCTGCCACCTCCACTATAACATCTGTATGTCTGTATGTCCTACACCTATATCTGTACCTATAGGTTGTCACATCTTAAGACTTGGCAACCTTTGAAAATGAAAGTGGGAGATCATTTCTCTGGGATACAAGGCAGTTCTGGGGTAATTCTAGGCAGTCAAGGTCTGCTATTAATTATCAAAGAATTTTCCTAATCATCCTTTTAAGAAATATTCTGGTGTTAAACAAATAAAACTATTTTCACCCCTTACAAATTTGGCTAAATGTAAGCTGTGAATTCTTTACCTCTGTCACAGAATGAGTGATTTCCTACAGTATGCTCTTTAAATGCCTTCTTCATTTCCTGTTCTATTGCCTCATTCTCTTTAAATTCATTTCCATCTATGAAATGGAGATAATCAATATCATTCAAGAGATTCAAATGAAAAATAAGATAATGAAGACTTAAGGAGGAGATTAAGCTACCAAAACATGAGCTCTATTGTGACTACAGTTCTGTATTTTAAAATGACACTTAGGGTCAAAAGTCAAGGAGAGCTGGGAATGATGTTACATTACATCAGCTTGTCAACTTACTGGGTGTGACCCTCTGAATTTATTATTCAGTGTCTTCATTCTTGCTCACAATTCTAAACCTGTCCTTTGAAATCGCTTTACCAGTAATTCTGGATCCTGACCTTCCACCTTCTTATTCTTTCAGTCTTGGACCTCTACTCAGCAAATTCATCCAATCACTCTGAATTGTGTGTCATTGAGTCTGGTTATTGTGATGCTGATAAATGAGAACTAAATTGAAGCCATCAGCCTCATTTTCCTTACTCACCTATTTCCAGATGTGGAAGTTAATGGGCTTGGATTGGCTGCTAACACAGAGTCTCATCAAAGACCATTTTCCCTACGGGCATTAACTGCAATTTATTGATTGGGTGGAGGCCTGAGGGATTGGGGGTGTGGATTTGTATTATGACCTACAAAAGTGGTGGGAGCTGAAATCCAAGCCTGCCACCTAAGTTTGTTAAATCGAACAGGAACAGTGCGACTTTAGATTCAGAAGCCAACTAGGCTGACAAAATGAGCAGTTAAAAAATCTCACCCCTATTACAAAGAGAAAGTAGTCCTTCCCTTTTCTTGGAGTAGGAAAATGGGCCTGTTTTATAGATGTTGCACCCAATTTAAGTTGGTGGTGATTATGCAGGTGGTGTGGTGTTAGAGCTATGTCTATTATTTTTATTGTTTGTAGTCAGTGATAGTTACTTGGGTCTTTCTAGGTTCTCTCCTACAATCTGATGTCCACTCTGTTAAATCTTCCTGTCTCTTCCATCCTTACCATATTACTTATATTAATCATGATCATCAGCACCCCCCCATAGCTTAAAACAGAGACTGGTTCTCTGCTCTGATTCTGATTGGTCTAGCACAGCATTTAACATGTTGTCCTTCACTTTGACTTGAGATAGTTTCTTCCCTTGGTTTCCAGAAAAACTCTCTTGCTTTTCTCTTGTCTCTGTGACTGCTCGGTTCCTTTGGTGGGTGCATCCTAGTCTTCCTAACTTCCAAATATTGGGTTTTCTAGGTTCAATGGTTTCCTATTCTGTCAATACTCAATCCTATACAGACTCATGAATTTAAATTCTGTTTGTTGAAGACTCCCAAATTTTTTATCTCTAGCCTAAAACTCTCCCAAGGACTTGAAATGCTACCGTCATGTGCTTTCTGAACTAGCCACTTGAGTTTTGTAAAGGTTTGTTGAAAAGTTAATATGCCTCATATGAACTTCTGTTCATCCCCAAATATGCATTTTTTTGGGCGTTCCTTATCAACAAAGTAAAATGTCTTTCTTTTTTAAGCTGGTTGGTCCCAAACTATTGAGGAATTATCCTCAATCTGTCTTTCATTTCCTGTGCTAATTTATGTTCATTGGCAGTAGTTTACTGCTTTTTTTCTTCATACTGTTGAATATCCAGAATCTCACCACCTCTTCCAGTCTCCCATCATTACCTATCTCAGATAGTATTGTAGTCCTTCATAGTTTATTGTGGATTCTTTCCTGAATGCTTTGTCTGCTTCTACTCCAGCCTCCACATAACTTACAAGACAACCAACTAGGCAAACCTACAGAAGCAAAGTTAGATCATGTTACTCCTAATCAAAACCTTGACTGGATCCACACATCACTTAGAGTCCTTTCCAAGGCCTACAAGACCCTTCCAATTTCTTTCTGAGTTAATATCCTAATACTTTCTCCTCTCTTATTAAATATTTTTAGTGACCTTTTCTGATTTCTAAAAACAGTCACATTCATTTTAATATTCTAATGAAGGAACATGGTTCATAATAGTGTTAGTAGTTTTAGTTACTGTATCACACACAAAACCAAAGTAATATTATTCCCTAATCTTTGTCCTTGGTCCCTTTGCATCTACCCCTCTCCACCCACCCTTGGTAACTTCAGTTAAAAAAATAGCCTAAGGTCATTTAATAAAATGAATAAAATAATATACAATAAGGTCAGTGTCTAAGGTATTTGTTTTCACTGGACATTTCCTATTTCCTTACTTTGTTTATATGCTATTTGAATGAAATAATTCTATATTTTCTGAATTATTTTGACACCTCATAGTTTTATCTCTGTCATAGAAAAATATAAAATTTCATTGGTTTTATATAGCTAAATGCAAGATTTCTTCTATTTTTATAGTTAAGTAGTATTCCATTGTGCATATATACCACAACTTATTTATCCCTTCCTCTGTTGTTGGGCACTTATGATGTTTCCAGGTGTTGTCTAATAAAAACAATGGTGCTGTAGGTGTAGATATTCCTATATTGTTTTGAATCCATGTTTTGTGCACTTTGGGTAGGTACTAAGAAGTGGAATTACTTAGCTATATCGTAATTCTGTTTTTTTAAAATTTTTTATTAAAAAAACCCACCATGAGACATACAATTACAAAGGTGTTCATAATTGGTTCTTGGTAATACAGTATTCCAGCACCCATCCCTGCACCAGTGCCCTGTTTCCACCACCAATGTACCCCACCCCCTCCCACCCACCCCCAGGCTGCTCAATAGCAGGTAGCCCTGTTTCCTCTCTTTCTCTCTCTCTCTGTCTCTCTCTCTGTCTCTGCATCTCTCTCCCTCTTCTTTTTACACATTGTGGCTAGCCCTGCAGATATTTAGAGTTGATCACTTAAGTCTCGTGTATATTCAATGGTGAGTTTTAATCTGCCATTACCATTTCCCACACTTAGTAAAACACTGGTATCTATTTATATCCTATTAATGAATGCAGTCACTCTATATCTGTCCTTTTCCTTCTGACTAATTTCACTCAGCATGATAGTCTCCATGTCCATCCATTTGCAGATAAATTTCATAATTTCGTCTTTTCTGACAGCTGCAGAGTATTCCATAGTGTAGATGTACCACAGTTTCTTTAGCCAGTCCTCTGTTCTCGGGCATTTAGGTTGTTTCCAGATTTTAGCTATTGTGAATAGTGCAGAGATGAATAAAGAAGTACAGATAGTGTTTCTGCTATATGTTTTTCGGTCTCTCGGGTATATTCCCAAGAGTGCTATTGCTGGATCAAATGCGAACTCAATATCTAGTTTTCGGAGGAATGCCCATATTGTTTTCCAAAAGGGCTGGACCAGTCGGCACTCCCACCAACAGTGTATGAGAGTCCCTTTTTTCCCACATCCAAGCCAGAACTGGTTGTTCTTGCTGTTTTGGATGTGTGCCAGTCTCTGTGGTGTGAGATGGTGCCTCATTGTTGTTTTGATTTGCATCTCCCTGATGATTAAAGATGAAGAGCACTTTTTCATATGCCTTTTGGCCATTCGAATTTCTTCTTTTTTGGAAGCTTCTGTTCATTTCTTCTCCCCATTTTTGATGGGGTTGGCTGTTTGTTTCTTGTGAAGTGCTACCAGTGCCTGATATATCTGAATATTAACCCCTTGTCAGATGGGTATTGGGTTAATATCCTTTTCCACTCTGTGGATTGTCTTTGTATCTTGGTCACCATTTCTTTTGAGGTGCAGAAGCTTTTCAATTTTATGTAATCCCATTTGTTTATCTTTGCTTCCATTTGCTTGGCCAGTGGTGTGTCGTCTTTAAAGATACTTTTCAGTTTCGATGTTGTAGAGCATTTCTCCTATGTTTTCTTCAATATACCTTATAGATTCATGTCTGATGTCGAGATCTAGAATCCATTTTGATCTGACTTTTGTGCATGGCGTTAGAAGGAGGTCTAAGTTCATTTTTTTACACGTAGCTGCCCAGTTTTTCCAGCACCATTTGTTGAAGAGGCTTTCTTTGCTCCACTTAATATTGTTTGCTCCTTTATTGAAGATTAAGTGGCTTGTATATTTGTGGTGTGTTTCAGGATACTCAGTTCTATTCCATAGGTCTACGGGTCTGTCTCTATACCAATACCACACTGTCTTAATGACAACTACTCTGTAGTAGAGCTTGAGGTTGGGGAAAGTGATACCTCCCATCTTCTTTTTCCCAAGGATTGCTTTTAGCTATTCGTGGGAGTTTATTATTCCATACAAATTTCAGGAGTGTTTGTTCAATTTCTTTGAAGAACAGCATGGGTATCGTTATAGGGACCACATTGAATCTGTATAAAAGCTCTAGGAAGTATTACCATTTTGATAATATTAGTCCTTCCAATCCTTAAGCAGGGAATGTGTCTCCATTTTCTCAGGTCTTCTTTTTATTTCCTGAAGTAATGTTTTGTAGTTTTCTTTGTAGAGATCCTTTACATTTTTTGTCAAACTGATTCCTAGGTATTTGATTTTCTGCGTGAAATTGTGAATGGGATAGTTTCTTTAATGTCCCTTTCTTCTCTTTTCGCTGTTTGCATATAGGAAGGCCATTGACTTTTGGGTATTGATTTTGTACCCTGCCACTCTACTATAGGAATGTATTATTTCTAGGAGCCTCTTGGTAGAGAGTTTCGGTTTTCCAGGTATAATATCATGTCATCTGCAAATAGTGATAACTTGGCTTCTTCCCTTCCTATCTGGATGCCCTTAATGTCTTTTTTTTCTTCCTGATTGCTATGGCAAGACTTCCAGTACTATATTGAATAGAAGTGGTGAGAGTGGCCACTTCTGGGCCACTTCTGTGGAGAGCTCTCATCAGAACTCCACCAGCCGACAGCCCATCACAGCCCGGTCACGACACCCACCCTGGAGCAGTTTCTTCC
The DNA here is from genome assembly GCA_021461705.1 of Cryptotis parvus. Taxonomy (NCBI): domain Eukaryota; kingdom Metazoa; phylum Chordata; class Mammalia; order Eulipotyphla; family Soricidae; genus Cryptotis; species Cryptotis parvus. The sequence goes on along the minus strand of JAJIBD010022022.1, from coordinate 46,840 downwards.
TCAATCCGGCCCAGGTATGCTGGTCCAGAGACTCTCCGACATGGGGCAGAGCGGTTCCTTGCTCTCCTGTGCCCAGTTCATGAGGCAGTCGGGAGGCATGGTGGGTTCCAGCCTTGGCCCACCACCCCGCAGAACCTCACAACAAGCCAGCGACCCCACCCACTCCATGGGTGCCGCCATTTCCACATTGGACTTCCTCTCATCAGAACTCCACCCAGCCGACCAGCCCATCACAGCCCGGATCATCGGCACCCACCCTGGAGCAGTTTCTTCCTCAATCCGCCCAGGTATGCTGGTCCAGATACTCCCGACATGGGGGCAGAGCGGTTCCTTGCTCCCTCCCTGTGCCCAGCCGTTCTCATGAGGCAGTCGGGGGCTGGTGGGTTCCAGCCTGGCCCACCACCCCGCAGAACCTCACAACAAGCCAGACGACCCCCACCCACTCCATGGGCCGCCATTTCCACATTGACTTCCCTCTCATCAGAACTCCACCCAGCCCACAGCCCATCACAGCCCGGATCATCGACACCCACCCTGGAGCAGTTTCTCTAATCCGGCCCAGGTATGCTGGTCCAGAGACTCTCCGACATGGGGCAGAGCGGTTCCTTGCTCTCCCTGTGCCCAGCCGTCATGAGGCAGTCGGGAGGCATGGTGGGTTCTAGCCTTGGCCCACCACCCCGGCAGACCCTCACAACAAGCCAGACGACCCCCACCCACTCCATGGGTGCCGCCATTTCCACATTGACTCCCTCTCACAGAACTCCACCCAGCCGACCAGCCCATCACAGCCCGGATCCCGACACCCACCCTGGAGCAGTTTCTCTCAATCCGCAGGTATGCTGGTCCAGATCCCCGACATGGGGCAGAGCGGTTCCTTGCTCTCCCTGTGCCCAGCCGTTCATGAGGCAGTCGGGGGCATGGTGGGTTCCAGCCTTGGCCCACCACCCCGGCAGAACCTCACAACAAGCCAGACGACCCCCACCCACTCCATGGGTGCCGCCATTTCCACATTGGACTTCCCTCTCATCAGAACTCCACCCAGCCGACCAGCCCATCACAGCCCGGATCATCGACACCCACCCTGGAGCAGTTTCTTCCTCAATCCGCCCAGGTATGCTGGTCCAGATCCTCCGACATGGGGCAGAGCGGTTCCTGTGCCCAGCCGTTGGGCAGCGGGAGGCTGGTGGGTTCCAGCCTGGCCCACCACCCGCAGAACCCACAACAAGCCAGACGACCCCCACCCACTCCATGGGTGCCGCCATTTCCACATTGGACTTCCCTCTCATCAGAACTCCACCCACCCACCACCACACCCGGTTCGACACCCACCCTGAGAGTTTCTTCCTCAATCGCGCCCAGGTGTGGTGACCTCCGAATGGGGCAGCGGTTCCTGCTCCTGTGCCAGCGTTGAGGGGGGGCGGTGGGTTCTAGCCCCCCACCCCGACCACACAAGCAGCGCCCACCACCCAGGCCGCATCATGGACTCCCTCATAGAACTCCACCCAGCGAGCCTACAGCCCGGTCGCACCCACCCTGGAGCAGTTTCTCTCAATCCAGGTATCTGGTCAGAGACTCTCCGACATGGGGCAGAGCGGTTCTGCTCTCCCTGTGCCCAGCCGTTCATGAGGCAGTCGGGAGGCATGGTGGGTTCCAGCCTTGCCCACCACCCCGGCAGACCCTCACAACAAGCCAGACGACCCCCACCCACTCCATGGGTGCCGCCATTTCCACATTGGACTTCCCTCATCAGAACTCCACCCAGCCCACCAGCCCATCACAGCCCGGATCATCGACACCCACCCTGGAGCAGTTTCTTCCTAACCGGCCCAGGTATGCTGGTCCAGAGACTCCCGACATGGGGCAGAGCGGTTCCTTGCCTGTGCCCAGCCGTTCATGAGGCAGTCGGGAGGCATGGTGGGTTCTAGCCTGGCCCACCACCCGCAGACCTACAACAACCAGCGCCCCCACCCACTCCAGGGCCGCCATTTCCACATTGGACTTCCTTCATCAGAACCCACCCAGCCGACCAGCCCATAACGGTATCGACCCCACCCTGAGCAGTTTCTCCAACCGGCAGTATGCTGGTCAGGTCTCCGACTGGGGCAGAGCGGTTTGCCAGCGTATAGGCGGAGGCTGGTGGGTTCCAGCCTTGCCCACCACCCGGCAGAACCTCACAACAAGCAGCGCCCCCACCCACCCATGGGTCCGCCATTTTCCACATTGACTTCCCTCTCATCAGAACTCCACCCACGACCAGCCCACACAGCCCGGATCATCGACACCCACCCTGGAGCAGTTTCTTCCAATCCCGCCCAGGTATGCTGGTCCAGATACTCCCGACATGGGGCAGAGCGGTTCCTTGCTCTCCCTGTGCCCAGCCGCTCATGAGGCAGTCGGGGGCATGGTGGGTTCCAGCCTTGGCCCACCACCCCGGCAGAACCTCACAACAAGCCAGACGACCCCACCCACTCCATGGTGCCGCCATTTCCACATTGACTTCCCCTCATCAGAACTCCACCCAGCCCACCAGCCCATCACAGCCCGGATCATCGACACCCACCCTGGAGCAGTTTCTTCCAATCCGCCAGGTATGCTGGTCCAGAGACTCTCCGACATGGGGCAGAGCGGTTCCTTGCTCTCCCGTGCCCAGCCGTTCATGAGGCGTCGGGAGGCTGGTGGGTTCTAGCCTTGGCCCACCACCCCGGCAGACCCTCACAACAAGCCAGACGACCCCCCCACCCACTCCATGGTGCCGCCATTTCCACATTGACTTCCCTCTCATCAGAACTCCACCCAGCCGACCAGCCCATCACAGCCCGGATCATCGACACCCACCCTGGAGCAGTTTCTTCCTCAATCCGCCCAGGTATGCTGGTCCAGAGACTCTCCGACATGGGGCAGAGCGGTTCCTTGCTCTCCCTGTGCCCAGCCGTTCATGAGGCAGTCGGGAGGCTGGTGGGTTCCAGCCTGGCCCACCACCCCGCAGACCCTCACAACAAGCCAGACGACCCCCACCCACTCCATGGGTGCCGCCATTTCCACATTGACTTCCCTCTCATCAGAACTCCACCCAGCCGACCAGCCCATCACAGCCGGCGGCGCTGCGCGCGGTTATCAATAAAGGCTTTATTTGGAGGTGTTTATAGAGTATACCCCGGCACGGCAAGCCTAGCAAGCTGCTCGTGTTGTATTTGATATGCCAAATGCCAGTAACAATTATATTAGATCATTCTCATGACTAATATAATGGTTGGTTTATGTTCCTGTACCAAGCCGATGCCCTTGGCTCACAGCATGAAGGACATATTGAGATATTACTGGTGCCCGCCTAGCAAATAGATGATTAACGGGAAGATCGTGATCGTGATCGTGAGAGTGGGCAGCCTTATCTTGTCCATCCATGATCTTAAAGGGAAGACTTTCAGTTTTTCCCCATTGAGAATGATGCTCGCTGTGGGCTTGTAGTAGATGGCCTGGATAATTTTGAGGGAGGTTCCTTCAATCCCCATTTTAAAGAGAGCTTTTAAAATGAACTGGTGTTGAATCTTGTCAAATGCCTTCTCTGCATCTATTGATATGATCATATTTTTTTTATTTTTCTTTTTTGTTGATATGATGTATTATGTTGATTGACTTGTGGATGTTGAACCATCCTTGTATTCCCGAGGTGAATCCCACTTGATCATGGTGTATAATCTTTTGATGACTCTTTGGATTCTATTTGCTAGTATTTTGTTGAAGATCTTAGCATCTGTATTCATCAGGGAGATTGGTCTGTAGTTTTCCTTTTTTGTGACATCTCTGTGTGCTTTGGGTATCAGGGTGATATGTGCCTCATAAAAGGTATTTGGAAGTGTTTCTGTTTCTTCAATTTGCCGGAAGAGCTTAGAAAGAATTGGGAGTAGGTCCTCTTTAAACGTTTTGTAGAATTCACTGGTGAATCCATCTGGACCTGGGCTTTTGTGTTTGGGGGAGACTTTTGATTACCGATTCCATCCCCTCAATGGAGATAGGTTTTTTGAGGTATTCCAAATCTTCTTGTTGCAGACTTGGGAGGCTATAGGAATTCAGGAATTTGTCCATTTCTTCTAGGTTCTCTTGTTTCGTGGCATACAGGCTCTCATAGTAATCTCTGATGATCTTTTGAATTTCTGTGGTTTCTGTTGTGATGTCCCGTTTTCATTTCTGGTTCTATTTATTTGGGTTTTTTTCTTTTCCTTTTCTTGCAAGTCTTGCAAGTGGTTTGTCAATCTTGTTTATTTTTTCAAAGAACCAGCTTTTGGTTTCTTTGATCTTCTGGATTGTTTTTTGACATTCCATCTCATTGATTTCTGCTCTAAGTTTTATTATTTCTTTCTTTCTGCTTGGGTTGGGCTCCTTTTGTTAATCACTCTCTAAGATCTTAAGTTGTGAGGGTCAGACTGTTTGTGATGGCCTTTTCTTCTTTTCTGATGAATGCTTGAAGAGCTATGAACTTGCCTCTTAACACTGCTTTTTCCTGTATCCCACAAGTTCTGGTAATTCGTCTCTTCAGTCTCATATATTTCCAGGAATCTTTGGATTTCCTCTTTGATTTCTTTTTATGACTTGCTGGTTGTTCAGCAGTGAGCTGTTTAGTTTCCAGGTACTTTGTATTGGTCTCCATTTTTGTGTTCAATTAACTTCTATTTTCAGTGCATCATGGTCTGAAAAAATAGTTGGTACAATTTCTATCTTCTTGATTTTATGGAGGTATGATTTATGGCTCAGCATGTGATCTATTTTGGCATATGTTCCTTGTGCACTGGAGAAGAAAATGTATTCAGCTTTTTGGGGATGAAATGCCCTGTATATGTCTACCAGCCCTCTTTCTTCCATCTCTTCTTTTAGGGCCAGTATTTCCTTGGTAAGTTTCAATCTTGTTGATCTATCCAGGGTTGATAGAGCAGTGTTGAAGTCTCCAACTACAATTGTGTTGCTGTCAATGTCTTCTTTGAAGTCTATTAGTAGTTGTTTTAGGTATTTTGATGGCCCTTCGTTGGGTGCATATATGTTTAATAGCGTGATTTCTTCCTGATATATGCATCCCTTGACTATTAAGAAGTGACCTTCACTGTCCCTTCTGACCTTCTTCAGCCTGAATTCTATGTTGTCGGATACCAGTATGGCTACCCCAGCCTTTTCGGATGGGTTGTTTGAGTGAAGGATTGTTTTCCAGCCTTTTATTTTGAGCCTGTCTTTGCTCCGATTGTTCCGATGTGTTTCTTGAAGTCTATGTTTTGGATACCAATATGGCTACCCCAGTCTTTGGATGGGTTGTTTGAGTGAAGGGATTGTTTCCAGCCTTTATTTTGTGCCTGTCCTTGCTCTGATTGTTCTGGCGTGTTTCTTGAAGGCAGCAGAATGTCGGATTCAATTTTTTTTATCCATTTTGCCACTCTGTGTCTCTTAACTGGTGCATTTAGACCACTGACATTGGGAGAGATTATTGTCATGGGATTTTGTGCCATCTTTCTGTATAGGTTGATTGTTCTTTTTGGGTTATGTCTCGTCTTATAGTAGATCTTTCAGTCCTTCTTTTAAGGTTGGTTTTGATTTTACAAAGTTCCTAAGCTGTTGTTTATCCAAGAAGTTGTATATCTATCCTTCAAGTCTGAGTGAGAGTTTAGCTGTATAAAGAATTCTTGCTGAGGCATTCATTTCATTAAGTTTTTTTTTTTTTTTTTTACTATATCCCACCACTGCCTTCGGGCTTGGAGGGTGTCTTCTGAGAAGTTTGCTGAAAGTCGAATGGATGCTCCTTTGTATACAATTTCCTTCTTTGATCTTGCTGCCTGAAGAATTCTGTCTCTGTCTATAGCATCCATTACTTTGACTAGGATATGTCTTGGGGTCTTTCTATTGGGGTCTCTTCTTTCTGGTACGCGTCGGGCTTCTTGGATCTGAAATCCTTCATCCTTTAACTTGGGGAACATTTCAGCCAGGATGTTTTTAACTGTTTTAATTTCCTTGGGGTTACTTTCCTGTCCCTCTAGGGACTCCGATGATTCTTATGTTGTTCCGCCTGGCTTCATCCCATTGTTCTCTGTTCCATTGCTGATCCATTTTCCAGTCTTTTTCCATCTTATGTAGTTCTCTGAGTGCTTTCTGCAGCTCATCTTCAGTCTTACTGATTCTCTCTTCCACTGCTGTCATCCTACTCTTTAGAGCCCCTATTGTGTTTTTCATTTCATCTACCAAGGTTTTAAGCGATGATATTTCTATTTCCATGGTTCTCATTTCTGCTCTCATTTCCTCCCATAATTTATTGACTGCCCTTTCAACTGCTTCGTTTATGTTCTCCGTATTTTATTGGACATCTGCTCCATTTTTTTTCGTTGAGCCCCTTAAACATCCTACCAATTTCTTCTCTAAATTCATTGTCAGAGAGATCATGCACATCTGCATTCTTTTTGAGCCTTCAGGGTTGATTCCTTCATCTGTTCTTCAAACTGGGGATCGCGTTGTTTCCCCCATGGTGTTGCGGTGTTCAGGGATAGATTCCTCTAGTGTACTGTTTCTTTTTTCTTGAGGGTATTACCTTCCCTTGGTGTTGAATTTCCTAGTTTTTTTATTAATAAGCTGCCGTGTGAGCGGCCCGGCCTGGCCAGCCGACCGCCTGGCCAACCGCACCCTCCAGGGAGAATACCTGAGGCAGAGACAGGCCGGTTGTGAGTTCAAAATGTCCATTTACTTCCGCTCCGCTAGAACTTCTGGGGGTTGTAGTTCCACCTTCTGCCGAGGCCTGGGACTCTACCACGACCCCAGGTTCCTGCCCGGCCAGCCGCACACCCCAGGGAGAATAACTGAGGCGGAGACAGGCCAGTGTGAGAGTCCGTAATTTTGTTTTCAATTTTTGGAGGAGTCTAGACTTTTTTCTGTAGAAGCTAAACCAGTTTCAAATCCTAGCAACAGTGAATAAGGATACCTTTGTCTCCACATTCCCACCAGTGCTGATTGTTTCTGGTCTTTATGATATGGACATTTTTGGTGGTGCAGGAATAATCTTTTTATCATGTTGTTTTGCCTTTCAGTGATTAATCAGTGATTTTTGTACACTTTTTCTTTTATTTTTTATCTTTATGGGTCACACCTGGCAATGCTCAGGGGTTACTCTGGTTCTGCACTCAGGAATTACTCCTGGTGATGCTAGGGGAACCATATGACATGCCGGGATCAAACACATGTCAGTTGTGTGCAAGGCAAATGCCCTACCCGCTGTACTATCATTCAGGCCCCATGTACACTTTTGGCCTGTCATCTTGAAGTCTTCTAGGAGAAGTGTCTGTTGGGCTTCTTTCCATTTTCTGACATCCAGGCTTACTGCATTCTTCAGCAATTTTCACCTGCAGATCCTTCTTCTTTTGTCTTTCCAGGTTGTTTGTATTCCCAAAATGTTAATATTGACATCATTATAATTCATGGTGCATACATTTTAAAATAGGAGATAGAATGATAAAGAAAAAAGGGAGGAAGGCCAACTCACTTGAGAATTTCCTATCCCTTTTTGTATTATAGAACTTAGCTATAAATGAAAAAAAGAAACCAAGATAATATAGTGGTCTTATAAATAAGCCTTCCCTCTAAGAGTCTTAAAGATTTCTGTTCTTAAAGAAAGTATTTTCAATTTCTAAAGATTTTTGCCAGGAGTATAATGATTATTAACAATCCTATATATTATCTATGCCATTTGAATGATGGATACTATCACATACTCTTTATCGAAGTAAGCTTTTGTTCCTGTACTTTTAGTGATTTTACTAAATACTCAATATGAGCATGACATTGGGCCTTTTCACCCAACTTCCTTTGCTGAAAATGTCTTAAAGTAATTAAAATGTTGTACAATTCTGTGCCTCCATTTCTTATTGACAAAATTAAAGTAATCAAAATGTCATAGAATTCTGTGCCTCCATTTCTTATTGCCAAAATTGGGACAGAATTTATATGAAGGAGGTAAAAAATTAGCCCCATACTGGATGAGGCTTGTGGTTTGGATGATGTGACAACCTCTACTTAGGAAACATTCTTTAGACCTTTATGTACCCTGGCACTGATAAGAACTTTAGATCTCTGGACAGAAGTGGTAAGTGGAAGCATTTAATGGAGGTTTCCTTGACAGCTATGTTATCTATGTCCTCATTATCCTACTGAATGATACACCTCCCTGAGATTTTTGCCTCAATTTCTGTGTACGTTGTTTGTGATTATGTATGCTAATTGTATGTTTCTTAACCACACATACCCATCTCTCTCCCTCATCAATATACATGATTTTTCCTAGAAACTCCTAAATATGTATAGACTGTTGTGTTGCCCCAACCCAGGTTGGCAAAAAACCAGAACCCTACAGCCTGTGCCGGGAGACACACTTCCCAGCTTTCCTAGCCAATAAAACTCTTCTTTTATGTTCAGCTGTTCTTGGATTTTTGGATGTCAGAAATTAATTCTATTTGTTTCATTGTGTTTTTAGGACCTTCATATTTTAATGATATGATAACTTTATTCTAGCATTCTGTTCTCTTCCAAGGCAGGAAGTCCAGTGGGTCCTCAGTCATCAGGAACCACAGGTAGTGACAACTATGTCCTGAGCAGTGTCAGACAGCAAAATAAGAATCTTACAAGAAAAGTTAAGGGAAATGAGAGGAGATCTACAGGATCTATAGGACAAAAATTTGGACTGAAGGGAAGATTCAGTGGCCATCCGTTTCAGGCGTCTGCTGATTGGGTTCAATCAAGAGCAATATCCCCAAACCTGTCTTAACCTATTAAAAAAGTTATAACATAGTATTTAAATATATCTTACCCTGATTTCAAATGTAACACACTCAAAATACATTTGGGAATATGAGTGAATTATTCATTTACTAAAGAGCAGACTCTCATGAAAATAGTTCAGGATAGAAAAGCAGCATATGAAATTATCTGATTGTCACCTACTCACATTCTAACAACCATATGTACTCTCCATTCACTTTTGATATTTTCAGTCTTCTGACTGAAAGGTCTCAAAAAGCATTTTGAGATTTGCAAATTTGGAGGTCTCCGATTAGATCCAAACCTACTGGTGATCTAAATGCTTATTTTGCCATATTTGGAAACTTCAGGAGAAGAACTTGCATGTTTCGACTGCCAACACTTTCTGAAATTCTGATAAAGTGCAAATTCAATTATTTAGCACCTAGAAACTAGAAATTCTGATATGTATGTAATACAGCTCTTTTTCCTCCTTTTTCCTTCTCTCCTCAAGCCATTCCCCAACCTCTATTTCTCTTCAGTGTTCTAGTTTTCTGTTTGAAATACATCTAGGATGCCTAATTAGTTTAATCAGTATAAAAGAACATCTAATGAATTAGTCAACCTGTCAAAAGTGGTGTATTTTTAATAGAAACTCTCATTTTCTTAGATGTAGATATTCAGAATCTTAAGTTTGGAAAACTAATTCTGTGTAGATTGGTTATTTTCAATTGCAGTTTTACATCATAGTCTTCTTCATAATGTTTTAAAATACTGATTTCCTGACCATCTTTAATCATATTTTGGGGTTTATAATGTTTTAACACAAGAAAAATGTAATTTTTCTCTGCTAATAGGATTGCCATACAACCTCTAGTCAAGCCTACTTGATGCTAAAATCTTTGCATCTTTGTCATTACCCAAACTTGGCTGATCTCTATTAGATACTTTCTTCAGTGTAACTGCTCACAATTTGACTGTTCTCTGTTAGAAACCTAAAGACAAGGAGTACTAACTCCCTAAAGAAAAGCTTTATAGGAAGTTCATTATATTAATGAACATTATCTTACTTTTATTTAGAACCATTAAGAGCAAACCTCACTCTTCCATGGGACTGCTCTTGGAAAATTTGAAGCTAGTTTTCATTAATTCCCTTTAAAACAAAATAATTTTGAAGTTTATATTATAGGCTCAGATTTTGCCTGGAATCTCAACACAGGATAAAATATGGCTATAGCTCTCAGGATGCTCACATTTTAGGACATGAAGGAAAGATCAGTGGCAAAGGGAAATCTTATGTATCACTGAGCACAATCACCTCTTTACGAGGCTGGGGTGTGTTCTCAGATGCACACGTGGGACATGCTTAAACACCAGATTTATCTACTTGCCAAGTTCCCTTACCCATTATCTAAGGCAGGGTTTCAAGTGTTCCTTTATTCAAGAAAAAAAAAATGAGGGGGGAGAGAATGAATCTGCAAGAATGAACAAAAATGGACCCAAGGGCGTTGGCTTATAGGGTTTTTTTTTGCCTTTTTTTGGGGGTCACACCCTGCGATGCTCAGGGGTTTTGGCTCTGCACTCAGGAATTACTCCTGGCGGTGCTGGGGGGACCATATGGATGCCAAGGATCGAAGCCGGGCAGGCACAGGCCGACCGCCTCCAAGGTGAACGCCCTACCCGCTGGACTATCGCTCCAGCCCCAAGGTGGTGTAAGAGTTCAGACAAGTTCAAGGTCAGGGAGATGGAGATAAAATAATGGCGATAGGACCCCAATGCAAACCTTAGACTACTGTATACCAATGTGCTTAATATTCAAGCCCCTAATGCATTCCTCTAATTTTTCTTATGTCTCTATTTATCCTTCCGTTCCTCTTTTTTCACTTAATTTCAGAACTCTGAACTCATGTCTAAGTGGTAACTGCTCCCTTCTACATATGCTGTTCCTTTGCCCCTAATTCCCCTCCTTAATCCAACCTTTTATCCCAATGTCTCATCCAAAACTCTAGATCTGCTTTGGCATATTGAGACAGAGTGGCTTCTGGTCAGGGTGAGCTTATTCATATTTAAACCATGGTTTAGACCTGAATGAGCCCCCTCATTAGTACACTTTGACAAGCTGCAGATTTCTAGGTGCAATAGCTTCTGCGGATTTCTAGGTGCAATAGCTTCATAATTTTTGAGTGAAACTTTAGACCTTGTATTTTATGGCGCTCAGATTTCTAAGAACCAGGGAGGGTTGCTTTGCTCTAAAACACAACCTGTTTGCATCTCACTTTGTTCTGAAGGGACAGTCAGTCATTTTCTATGTCTTGGTCTCTGTCTCCCCTGTGCTATTTTCCTCAAACTCCTTCCTCCTCTAACTAAAATAACCTTTCTCACTTAAATCCTTATTTGACTTTAAAGCCTCCTGTTTTGCAGGTTTTCTTCCACTGGGGATTCTCTGATGCCTTCTCGGCAGGCGTAGCCACCTGTGAAGGACGTGCCATGCCATACCAGACTGCTCCCTGGAATAGTGAGTGACAGGGAGGATTTCCTGAGATTCATTATTAAGTAAACCGTATATTTACAAAGATGAGATGTTGGATAGAGCAAGGGTGGAAAGCCGGCCACAGAAAATAATCTATTTGAGCATGTAGCCCTGTTTCATGTATTTTACCAATTAGATTTACTTCCTTTTGGTCTTTAGATTAAAAAAAATCAAATAAACATGATGGTGGTGCATCTGTTTTAATGCTTCTAATCTTCTGACTACTAGAGCAAAAAATTAATATTTTCCTTCCTTGGTAACAGTCAAAAGTTAGATACCAATGGTCGGAAGGAAATGAAGAACAGATGTAGTTTATCTCCAGGTGGAGGTCTTGTGTGTGTGTGTGTGTGCGCATATATGTGTGTGTGCATTCCAATATAGATTCGAATCATTTTTAATACATTTATGGAACTGTAGCAACAGATTATGTTAGATATGTGAAAAAAAATTAAAATCAGATACCTGACCTAATATACTAAACTTTATAGGCATAAGTGCAGGATCAGATATCCATGATCCAAAGAAATAACATGAGGAAAGTTTATTTGTCGTCTGAGTTTGAATTCATGACTATTTAATATGCTCTAATGTCTATTCTTAGAACCACAGGTCTTTTCAAATGTCCTTTAATCTACAGTCGGTATGCTTACAAGGGATTATTGAGCTGTGGCAGGTAGCAAGAGAGCACATATTTGCATTCCATAAAACTGAGAGACTGAAACCTGAATGAAGAGGAATGATGATGAATTATAAATTTAAATTACTCTGTGTATGTGTGTGTGTATGTGTGTGTGTGTTTGAAATAGGAAGGAGGTGAAACTGGAAAGAAATGGAAGAACCACTTTTACTGATGACAGAGGGAGAGAAATCAACACAGAAGATTTTAAAAATATAAAAAAGATTTTTCTTTTTGTCTCCTTTCCTTGTGGAATCTTCGAATGTGTTTGGCAGAAGTTGGCTCTCAGGCCAACTGTGCAGTCAGAAAATTGCTCATGGTATTTAAAGGGCTCCTGTATTAATCTTCCTAATCAGCCCTTTAGGAAATTGGATGCTTGCTCTGGAACGTCCACCTTTATTGAGGTCTATGATTTCTTTTGTTTTAAATTTAATGAAGATTTTTGTTATCAGCAGAATTTACAATAAGCTTCTTCCCTATGGAAGATTTTTTAAAATTTCATAACATGCACAATGCCTTACCCAGTGCTACATACAGTCCTGTCCATAAGGGACATAGTTGCAGGGTCTAGCACAGTATTATGTTGGATTAACAGATTCACCTGTATTTGTTGTGAATGGTACCCCTGGAAGCTGTTAAATCTGGTAGTTGATACTCAATAACAATAAATGGAGAAACAACTAGTTATGGAATGAAATACTATTTTATTTTTACAGAAAGAATTTGGAGTAGTTTATGTTAAATTCAAGTGAAATATAAGTATATAGAGTCTAAATTAAGAGAGACTTGGGTTCAATCTATATTATTTATTGTAATATAGGTAAATTATTAATTTGGGGGTGTTTATCTCAATTTGCCTACATGTAAAATAAGTAGAGCAATACCCATCTTGTAGGGTTACAAAGAGAATAATTATGTTTTATATATGACTTAACAAAATCCTTGCAACAGCTAGTGACTACTAAGAGTGATTATTAAGGACCCAACTGCAATTATATTAGTAGCAGTGAGAGAAGAAAGAAGAGCATGGACATAGGATGGACCCCAAACCTATATCATCTAAAGTCAGAGTTGATATCTCCTATTCTTCTGTGTAGTTCCCAGTCTGTGCATGCAGGGATGAACATTGCATGAATTGTCATACATGTTACTATCATGAACCTGAAATATATTTCTTTGTTGGAACAGAAAAAAAAATCAGTGAGAATCCCTGATTTTGTATTGTGCAGTGTGAAGGCTGTGCATTTTATCACACATTAGTTTTGGTCTATGGTTAGTTATACAACCAACTACAAAGAATACACAATGAGGTTCCGATATGAATTTTTGTGTGCCCTACACAGGTCTGACTGAGAGAAGAGCAGGTCCTGTTTTAGTGGTCCAGATTCCCCTGCTATATTCTGTCACTCCTCTACTGTATTTCTCTTTCTTTTCTACTGTAATAAATTACTTATTAAGCCTGCAGCCTGCCCTGTAGCTTTTTTTCCTTTTATTCTATTGCCTCCTCCTTGCTATTTTCTCTCATTGTTTATGCCTTTGCTCTTTCCATGCATTTATTAACTGAATTAGCACACTTCCAATATTTGTTCACATTTAATGAGGTATCAGTATTTTGACCGCCAAAATGAAGAAGTTAGACCCATGGGTGAGGGTTTTATTGAACTTCAGTGTGTTTTATTATGCAAGATGTGTAATTCACAAAGTCATAATCTTATTGTGACACATGAAGTGACATGTATTTCCTACAGTGTTTGATACTTTGATGACTGGAAACTGTAATCTTTTAAATGTTATTCTGTTTGTTAAGGAAAGTTCCATGGATGAACTGGCTATATATCCTAAAGTGTTAAAATTTATTTAATAGAAAGGGGAAATCCTGTCAACTATTAGTCAAAAAACACTTCAAATATTATCTAAAATTGATTAGGATTGCAAAATTGAACTGGAAATTACTCTGGATTAATTAGACTAAATAATGTTTGTCAATCGTCAGGTAGGATAATCCTCACCTGTTCCTCTATTCAGAGGGCAGAGAGAACATGATGACTAGAGTTCGCATGACTTGTGATTAAAGTCTCAGACTGGTGAGGGCTTGCGACACCCTAATTGTTCCTTTCTGAAAACAAAACAAAACAAAAACAAAACAAAACAAAACAAACCTGTTTGTCAAAATTCTTTTGCACTAAATATCAGAAACCCTCCCAAACTGACTGGAACAAAAAGAGGAAATTGATTATTAGGATACACAGCTCTGAGAGTCCCCAGGGTAGAAAAGGTGTGTGTGTGTGTGTGTGTGTGTGTGTGTGTGTGTGTGTGTGTGTGTGTGTGTGGTGTGAGGCTGAATGAGGAACAAATCAGAACCTTTGTTTCAACCAAACTCTCTATTCCTCTCTGATGTAGTAATTATTTGCGCTTCTTTCTGTCCAGTTGAAGTTGGCTGCCTCCTAAAGGCAGACTCAGTCCTGAGTTTCAGAGAAATGCTCAAACTACTGGTCATCTCTGAATTCCAAGGCTGTAGGAGTCCTAGAGTGAATGTTTGGCTGTTTGGAGATGTATCTAGAGGTGGGGAGGGAAATGGCAGGAGAGAGACTTTCTCACGGAAGCGGATAGTGGGTTCCAAAGAATATGACCACCATTGTTTGTTTTTGATCTCCTAACTGTGCCATGTAGGGAGCCAGTTAAATATGAGCACAAAACTGTTGTGACAAGTATTTTATAACATTGTCTTACTGTTTAAAGGCCCATTCTCTCTCTCTCTATATATATATGTATATATATATATATATATATATATATATATATATAATATGTGTGTGTATGCTTGCCAATTTGACCTGTTAAAGAACTGATGTAAAACTTAAGCCTTAGTATAGTTTTTATCTGAAATTGTTAGGGAATTGTGGAGAGGATGCATCATTTTATATTTATTTTGCTCTTTTAGGACATGGATTCGATTGTATTTATTCATCATTATCATCTCATTATAGTGGTATATTTCATTTGATTACTCAGAAATGTTTATTATTTCCAGCCAGGGAGACAGCTTAAATAGCAAGTGCATGTGCTTTGCCTGCCAGGAGGCCCAGGTTTGATTCTAGGCGAATCACGGCCCCCAAAGCAACTTCTGGAAGTAACACCCTGAGTACAGCCAGGTGTCAACCAACTGCCTCCCCTGCCCAAAAAGAAAGTTTATTATCTTATTTATATTTTTCTTTTCTTGATTCCCCCTTTTTATTCTCTTTGCCCTCTATTTCACGCCTGTCATTTTTTCCTTTCTCTCTTTCTCATTTTTTTTCCCAAGGAATGAAAAGATCTGTGTGGGTGTTGTTACAAAGGGGAGAAAGGAAAAAATTGAGCAATGACAAGTTTGAAAGTAGCAAAATTATTTTAGTAACTCACTGTCTTGGGAGGATACATATTGATGTATAATTTATACACAAATGCAAATAGTCATGTAAATTGGGTGTGTATTTTAGCTCTTAGAAAATGACTGCCCACACATTGCTGTGCAAGCCTTCCTCAGCTTTGGATCCAGACAGCTGCTCTGGAAACACTCAGAGTCAGAATTAAGAGGGTCTGGTATAATTCAAGATGAAACATAGAGCCTTAAGAGTATTATAATATGATCTAGGATCACATATGCCTATGTGAAGGTTCAAAAGAACAAGATATGCTAGAAGGTGGAGAAAATGAACAAGGGTAATCAGCAGATGTTGGGAGGCATTTACCTGGTCAGGATACCGCTAATACTTGCTTGTGTTTGATTTGCGGAAAGTAAACCAGGCACTTAGGTGGCTGCAAGGGATTGTACTCGATGAGCCACTGATGGGCCAACATAATGTTCACTAGCTCCCCAAATGCCGAAAGATGATATAGTTGGGCATCCATGGTGCCAATAAAATGTTTGCCGAGTGTCCCTCCATAATTTATGTCCCCAGGTAACACCCTCTGTCTACACTGCACAGGGTGTGTTGCATGTGCCATTTTGTATTTGGTCTTAGTGTTTGGAGACCCTAAATCAGGGGGTCAGAGGGAACCTAAACAGGACAAAACTGTAGAATATGGCTCGTCCCTCCCAATGAAGGGGGTACATAACACATAGGCTATTGGCAACAGGTAGCTTAGGAGAGAGACTAAAGATACATTTCATTATTGTATTGGGTGATTTTGGTGACACATTTCAAATGCTAGTGGAATATATCCTATCTCTATTTCATCCTCAAGTAGAGGAGGAAGAGTTTTAGAAAGTCCAAGATCACCAGCACTGCTAGGCAGTTACTTAGTTGGTAAGTGGTAGAGATTGGATTTTAATTTAAGTCTGTGTGGTTGCAAAGCACATGCATAGTTTATCATGCCTCAGTGCCTCTCAGCTCCTGCTCTTCCTAGAGGCAAGCTGATAAGCCTCAGTCTTTAGCTATTCTTCTGCACAGTCCTTGCAAACATGCAGCCACTTCACTCATTTTACTGTGTAATCATATCAATGTGCAGCGGTATTGGAATAGGGAAGCTGTTACCACAAATATTAGGATCTACAAATTTTCATAGGGAGTAAATCCTATGAATCCGGTTTTGAGTTCTCTGGAATGAAAATTGATGGACACATGGTCTAGCAAAAGAATTTTTGTCACTTCATGCTGTGACATCAAACTGGGAGACAGAGACAGAAGATGAAATATTCAAAGATGAGGAACTTTGAAGATAGAGGGGACAGCACATGAAAGCTTAAATTAAAGTTTTCAGAAAATTCTGGATATAAGTTTGTGCAACTTATGAAAACTCATAATAATAAACACATCTTATTTTACAGATATTGTGCAGCCAGGAATGTAGTTAGAATGTATATAACATTTTGTTCTAATATACAGGGTAGATAAAATCTCAAACATGAGTGGTCAGATTGTCATGTTGGAGCTTCCAAAAAGAGACAACAGATATCAGTGGACAGAGTGACACATTTCAGGGAATAATTAGGGCAAACATGTGGGAGACTGGAAGTAACTCCAGTGGTAGGAACAGAAAAATACAGAGAGGGAAAAAAATGTATGGTATTATGATTTTTTTAAATTGAATCACTGTTCAATGGACTGTTACATAGATGCTCATGTTGGGTTTCAGTCATACATATGGTACTATGATTTATCTTGATACTATGAGTTTTTTGTGATGCATATGTGCCCTTGAAATTTAATTTCTGTAGATATAGAGTTATCTCTCACCTCTATGAGAATAGCCTCAGGCAATTTGCCATTAGGTTCCAGGAGATTTTGAATGTTACTTTTTTTTTCCGAAAATTAACGTTAAGTGTACAGAGTCCACTAAACTTTGATTAGTGATTAGTCTACTAGGAGTTAGAGTTATTGGTGCTAGAGTTGGATTAGGGATGAGGAGTGTTTAAGTGGAAAGGAATGCATTTTTCCAAGATAAAATAGAAAGAGAAGCATTTTGTGATTGTTTTGTTGGGACAAGTTGGTAGGATCATGCCTATTCTAGGGTTCCATTGATTTAAGTATCTTAAATTTGTGGCTTCTATCCAGACTACTGACTTAACTTTGCTACAAAACATTGACTCTATTTGGAGGCTTGGCTTTTGTATATTACTATTAATTTTTTTGTTGATTTGCTCCTTCTAACTCCTATCACAGCAGTGTGACTCAGTCAAGAATTTGATGACATATATTGGCTGTGGGGTCCCATATTCCAAGGTAAGTGGAATATGGGGCCAAGTACTAAGATTTTAATAGCAAACAAGACACCCAGTTTCTTCTTGTGTGGAGCTTTCTCCACTTGGTGTTACTGCTATGCCTTTTCTTCCTTTGTAATATACGCTACTATTATTTATAATACACGTTGCTTTCAAATTATTTATTTATGTGTTTCTCTTCCTTATTAGACTGTTAGTCCTTTAGGGCAAGTACTATGTCTTAGTCAAATCTTTACCTTTACTACCTACCCAAGTTCCTGAAATATAATAGTAACTAAAAATATGCATGTATAATGAACGAACACTTCTGTTTTTACCTTTTATAAATTTGCAGATTTTGAACACTTTCTCATTCATCCTCTGTCTTCCAATATTTCCATTTCTATAAAGAAAAGCCACCCAGGGGTATTATTTTGCTCCTTTTGTAGACTTTTGTTGTTTGAGATCTAATGCCTGTCTTGAGAAAATGAGCCAAAAATGAAAAAGAATGATGTGGTAGACTTAGTAATGTGGTGGAACCAAAATGAGTTCACATCATTTTATATGGCCATTATCTTAAACTTCAGATTTAAAAAAACTATTACTGGGAACTGTTTAATTTTTCATCATATGATTCCTTTATCTACCAAGTTCTAATATATTTGAAAGATAATTCAGTTCACAGAACATTGATTTACAAATAGCTTTATCAGCAATTTATCTATTTTTGAAACATATGCAATGTAGGAGAGCAGGGTGAATGATAAGTTAATTAAGAGCAAGGAACATAAAAATGTAATCAATAGACAAAACAAAAATTCAAACTATTATAATTATGTAAATGATTGGGAAAGGGACAGGTAAAAATGGATGATGAGTATGACATGTATGATGTGGAAGGTGAAAGGAAAAGGAATAAGGGAAGAAAAGTGGGTGAATAAAAGGGATAATGTAATGAGAGAGACAGGAGAGGAGAGAGAATGAAAGCGAAAAGAAGAGAGTAAGAGCAGCTAAGCCCAAGGATGGTAAACAAGAGAGATGAGATGAAGGGAGAATGGGTGGGGGCTCTAACATGGGGGGCAGACAAAGAAGAGGCATATGGGAAACAAAAAGACAAAGGAAAAGAGAGTCGGAAAGGTGAGATGGGGTGGCTGTGTGTGTAATTGCTAATTAAAACCCTAACTGACCATCTCATACTGGGGTTTTGGGAGGCTGATGCAATTAGTTCATTCCTTATTCATGGGGTAGATCATTTTGGCACATGAACTAGATGCTGGCCATTGTTGTAGGTTTGGAGGTAGTGAACCACAGAAGAACAAGATCCCTGTCCTCTCAAAGTCCACACTCAGGTGTGGTGACTGCCCTCTGGTTTTTCCTCATTTGCAGCAGGAAGCTTTGGGTTTGCATTCAGAGCAGGATATGCTCTCAGTGATCATCTCTCATACTGTCAGCCTGGGCTGAAAAGATCTTTGAGGTGCTCAATATCTGTGACTTTTGTCTCTTTCTCTTGTTAACTTGGACATTTAGTTGTAATTTCACAATGGATCCCAAAAAAACTTGTGGTAAAGTGAACCCATGAGAGTTGCTAAATGAAAACTATCTTTAGGTCTTGCTCTTTTTTACTTATAAATTTTATATCTGTGTGTGTTTTGTGTTTATACATGTTTGCACAAATGCACATGTGCACATTTGAAGATTTATGCCCCAAATGGCCCATCTCTTTTCTTGGCTATCCTTCCTGTCTTCCCTCATCCCATAAACAGTCTACTGAGTGAGAATATTTGACTTTTATTAAATTCCTTATTGTGCGAGGTTGTGATGGTAGTGTAAAAAATATCAATCACATGGGACAGTGTAGGGGTTGAGCTATCAGGGCTAGAGCTTGGTCAGGCATGAGGTTACCCAGAATAGATATAAGTTGCTTGATTCAGGGAAAGACCTGTTGAAGAAGGAGAACAAAAGCTAATGACAAGGGGCCAGAGTGATAGCACAGAGGCTAGGGCATTTGCCTTGCACTGGGTATACCTCGGTCGATCCCCAGCATCCCATATGGTCCCCCGAGTACCACCAGGAGTAATTCCTGAGTGCAGAGCCAAGAGTAACACTGAGCATTGCTGGGTGTGACCCAAAAAAGAAAAAAAAATAGCTAATGAGGAGAAAAGTCTTTATTAAATCTACCCAAAGATATTAAGACTAGAAAAAGGAAATTGTGTCAGGAAGTCAGGAGCTGGGGAAATCCAAGAATAATGCTGAAGATGAACAAAATCAGGAGATTGAGAAGTTTTGAGTTTCTTCTTGATGGTTTCTGGCAGTGTGCTAGAATGAAATATTGTCAGTGACAGACAGTTCCAATTGGGAATATGGAGATTTCAGTATAATATAGTGATTTAAAAAATTTTAATGATATTGAATAAGATTAGATTAAAATTATATTGAATAAGATTATACTGTGGGATATAATTTGAAAACTACTATGCATTTGTCATTACCTGGTACTTCCTATACTATAAGACTAGTTGTTTTTCATACCTTCTTTGTTGGAAATCAGGGAAGTTTACATGTACATGTACATACAAACACAAACACACATTCATTTCACAAATGCCAAATTATAATAAAACTTTAGTGTTTACATAAAATTAATATATTTACTTTCTCAGTTAGGTTAGGTTTTGGGATAGGCTAATCCCTTGCCAAGGGAAAATGTATAATTTACTTTATCCCTTTTATTTCTCATTTAGTAACACACTTTTCCAGAATTCCAGAATCAGGAATTCTATTCCAGAATTAGGGACGCTGTCTGGTTTGCCAAGCCATCGAAAATCAGATGGGCTGGACATGTAATGCGATTTGGAGATGACCTCTGTACTAGAGCCGTTACCGACTGGATCCCACAGGACGGCAAAAGATCACGTGACCTTTTGACATCAAGATGGTCAGACTTCCTTGTCAAGACTCTGAAGGAGTGGTTTGAGGCTCTTCATATTCCTGAATCAACCAGATGCCATTGGCACGTGATAGGGTCCAATGGAAATGTTACTGGCGCCCGCTCAAGCAAATCGGTGAATAACGGGATTCAAGTGATCAAGTGAACACACTTTTCACCTTGGTTCCAACTACTAGAGTTTGGAGCTTACATTGGGTGGTTTCATATTGTGTAACAAACATCCACAAGTTTTGTGTCTTCATGGCATGTAGATTCTCTAAGTGATCTCTGATGATTATTTGAATTTGTGTGGTTTCTGTTGTGATGTTCCTCCAAGTAGTATCTTTAAACTATACCTATACCTGTTCTCATAGGTCAGGACCCAGTTGGCTGGTTTTCTCCCTCAGTCATAAGGGCAAAATTGTTGTCTTCTGAGCTGTGATCTCATTGGAGGCTAAGAATTTTCATTCAAGCTCATTTTTGGCAGGAAGAATTCATCCTCCCACTTTAAAACACATCCTGGGCCTGTAGAGAGTAGCCATTACTTTTTAAATGTTCTTTCATTTTAATTTTATATTTTGAGACTAAGCTATGGCAATTAAACGCAGGGACTCAAGGCAAGTGTTCTACTGCTGCTCTATACCCAGGCCCACATTACCTCCTTTAAGAAGCTCACTTGATTAGGTCCAGTCAATTTGGAGTTAATTTAAAAAAATATGTTTTTAAAGTTTTAGTCACCATGATTAACAATACTGTTTATGATTGGGTTTCATGCATACAAGTTTGATGACACAACCAAAGTGTTAGCTTCCCACCTCCATTGTCTCATTGTACCCTCCCACCAAATGCCCCTGCACTGCCCCCACCTCTTTACCAGGATAAACTCATTCTGTGGACCAATTCCGTAGGTTCTGTTGCCTTTGACCATTTGTTGTTCCGTTACTATTATTCTTTATATCACTTAGATGAGAGACCTCGCTCTGCATCTATGCCTCTGCTTTTTTCTTTTTTTAACTCAGCAGGTTGCCCTCAAGCTCTATCCATGTAGAGCAACCTGAATTATTTTCTCTTTTCTTATGGCCTAAATAGTATTCCATTGTGTATTTATACAATAATTTCTTTGTACAATCATCTGTTCTTGGACACCTGGGTTATTTCCAGCTCTTGACATTGGGGGCAATGTTGCAATGAACATAAGAGCACAAATGTTCTTTCTGAATAAATTTTGGGTCAATTCCTAGATTTGTGGTAAATGTCCATACTGTTTTTTAAAAAAAGATTGCAGCAGCTGACATTCTTACCAGCAGTGGATGAGGGTTCCCTTTTCCTACAGCCATGCCAACACTGGTTATAATTGTTCTTTTTTTATTAAAGTGTGCTGGATTCACACTGATATATCATTGTTGTTTTGATTTGTATTCCCATGATAAGTTATGCAGAAATTTTTTCTCAAGCTTATTATCTATTCATATTTGTTCCTTAAGAAAATTTCTGTTCATCTCATCATAGTTTTTGAAGGGGTTGATTGCTTTCTCTTAATTTTTACAAATGTTTTATATATCTTGAATATCAACTCTTTGTCAGATGAGTGGTAGGTCAATTCTTTCTTCTGTGTGTGTGTGTGTGTGTGTGTGTGTGTGTGTTGTGTTTAAATTATAGTCATTGTATCTTTTGCAAAACCTTCATTGATGTGTACCATTTGTTAATCTTTGCTTCTGTTTGTCTGGCCAATGACATTGAATCACTTAAGGTATCTTTTATTTTTTTTGCTTTTTTTTGGTCACACTCAGTGACGCTCAGTGGTTATTCCTAGCTCTGCTCAGGAATTACTCCTCGTAGAGCTTGGGGGACCATGTGGGATGCCAGGGATTGAACCCGGGTGACTGTGTGCAAGGCAAATACCCTACTCACTGTGCTATCGCCGCCGCCTCCACTTAAGGTATCTTTAGATTAATTGTCATGAAGATTATGTTTTCCTTAATATAACTCATAATTAGGGACTTAATTGCATTTACAGAATCCCTTTATCTTTTCCTTAACTGTTTTCCCTTATCAATTGGTTATAAGTAACTTACTGATTTTGTGTCACCCTTAAAATAGAGGGTGTTGCCACCCTGGGCAGGACTTATGAAGATCTTTCAAGAAATATTCTGAACAGCAGTGGGGAGAAAATTTCTCATTTGATAAATATTGCTGTGAGGGGCATTAATAATTTGGGGCTTGGCAAGAGTTTTTAGCTATTTTCCCCCCATTAGCCATTTTTACAGGTTGTTTTGATATACCCTCCATTTCTTTTCTTGGTCCCCACCATCACAGAGATGATTTCATATGTTATTTTTCTTGACACATTTGAATTCTCTTGTTTTCTAGCTACAGCTTCTGATGTTGCTCTGCCCTCTATTCTACAGCCATTTACCTGCACTGTCTTTCTTTGGTGATGTCTCTTACCTGTGTTGGAGGATTTTGTAATTTGGATCTATGGGAATTCTATTATGGCTTAGGAGTAGCCCAGATGACTCACCTGAAACATTTGCACATGTATTTTCCTCACGAACATTGGGAGGACTAGTTGCCTCCATATAAAATCTTTCTATTCCATGTAATGAAGTCCAGCTATAACTTATTCCTTATCTTCTGGATTTCAGGAATGAATTACTCATCATTATCTTGCTCACCAGACTGTGCAGAGACACATTAAAAGAAGCAAGGGTGTGTGTTTAAGCCTTTCCCCCTTGATTTGACAGGAGGATCACTCTGCTGACATAGAAACTTTTGATCAAACCACTCTTAAATAAGACTTGCTTAATTTCTGACTTTTCTTTCTTGTCTTTCTTTCCCATTTTTTTCTTTCCAGCACTACCTTTATTTTCATCGCAGATCTGAATATGGGAAGGCTGTCAGTGAATGGTAGTTGCACAGTAGGGCAGTGGAGCCAGGAAAGGCAGAAGTCCATTGAGATTGGTGGGCTTGATGATTGTGGGAAGGTGGATGTGGCAGCAGCAGGGAAGGACATTCAGGTGCCACCAAATTTCAGAACAAGTGACAGAGGAGACCGCAGTGGACAGCAGGGCTCAGTGAAGATCTACATTTTTTTTTGTTTTGCTTTTTGGGCCACACCCGGCAATGCTCAGGGGTTTCTCCTGGCTCTGAACTCAGGATTACTCCTGGCGGTGCTCGGGGACCATATGGGATGCCGGGATCGAACCCGGCTGGCATGGGTTGGCCATGTGCAAGGCAAACTCCCTACCCGCTGGGCTATCGCTCCGCCCCAAAGAGCTACATGTTTAGGAGAGCAGTCAAGCACCAGAGAAGAGCAGGCATAAAAGGGCCAGACAGGCAGCAGATGGCACAAAGGAGACCTTGATTCCTAGCCAACATCCGTCCTAATTGGGAATTGTGTATGTGAAGTGATTGGTGAAAGCTGAGAGTAAAAATAATTCAATAATTATGACTTTATACATGTATTTTCTTAATGCTCTTACCTATAACCATTTTAATTGAATATAATAATAAAAGTTCCTGTTAGTTACTCTAGGTAATAATATACAGATACACTTTCAATATTTTGTGGGGGTAAGATAAATAAATAAACAGAATAAGAATCATCTACCATTCTGTTTCAGTGTTATTTAATATCAGTTCTAAATTTAAAAATATTATTCTAATATAATCTTAATTAAAACATTGAAACCATACAGGCTACCCACATACTTGACACAGCTAGCGATACTTTCCTTCTTTTTTTTTTTTTTTTTTTGGGTTACACCCGGCGACGCTCAAAGGTTACTCCTGGCTCTGCACTCAGGAACCACTCCTGGCAGTGCTTGGGGACCATATGGGATGCCGGGATCGAACCCGGGCCGGCACAGGCTGGCCGCGTGCAAGGCAAACGCCCTACCCGCTGGGCTATCACTCCAACCCCATACTTTCCTTCTTAATTAACAGACTTTTGGAGAAGAGTTTACTTTTAGGGAAAAAAAATGAGCAGAAACTAAGAAAACTTCCAAAAGCTCCCAGTAACTAAGTTTTGACTTTAATTGTCCTGATGGTCATAATTACAATCATAAAAGATTTGTTAATATTTCTTTTTCTTGATTTATCTATTCTGCATTGTACTTGTAGATTTCCTGCCATGAAGGATTAAATATTTTTTGCTCCTTTTTTTCATCCTGTCTCTTTTTTACCCCTATTCATTTTAGCTGCATTGTTTATTTTCATTTTCCCTTTATTGTCCATTTTGTAGCACCATGTTTTCTTATTTCAAACATAACTTTATTAGAAACAATTACCCTCCTACATAACATTTCAGCATGTGATGCATAGATTGTACAACATCACAAGAGCAGCTTCCTACTAGGTCACCAAGAAGCAATATTATCCTGTCTCACACCTAAATCACAGTTGTCCAAATGGACTAACCTAAACGTTAGGGTCCACTGAATCACTATGATTTCTCTTCCACTGTATTCATTTCTTTTAAGTCACAGTCAGCTACCATAGTTTCTTATAGCCTTTCTTTTTTTATATCTGTAGGAATTGCTGCTAGTGTTTTATTTTCTATATGGGGCTTGAGGTTTTACAAATCCTGAATGTCAGAGAATGTCTTTATTTAGCCCATACCAATGGTTAATGGTTGAATATGTGGGGTTCTGGGCTTAGAATAACTTTTATTCCATTTGAACTTTAGAACATGTGATTTTTGTTATAGTACTCAGACTTATGTTGGGAAGGCTTGTAATACTTTAAATGTTAGAAATAATTTTATTTCTATTTTAAGAGAATTGATTCCTGGTAATGGTCCCTTTGGCAATGCTCTGAGTGTTGGTGGACAGTAATCAAGGTTTTGTGTTTACAAGTCACCAAATGGGTGCCATTAGGGCTACCTGGTAGTAGTTGGGTATCATATGGTGCCAGGGATGGAAATCAGTTCTTCACACATGTTGGCATGTGCCCTACTGCTTGAGCTGTCTCCTAGGCTCGGAGTTACTTATAAAGATTTCTGGAAGGCAGCCTGAAATGTAATGAGTGTTTTACAAATGTTGATACATCAGAGAATGCTGTCCATCCTTCATTTATACGTGAGTAAATGTTACCATTGTCTTCCCTACTGAATTGTAGAGAAAATTGGGGTTCTGTTCAGTTGCTTTCCTTGCTCTGATTTTCAGACGTGGCATCATTCCATTGATATACTATTGCTGAAAGTACTTTAGTTTCCTTGCCATTTATTCATGGAGGCACTTTGACTTACAATATGTTAATTATACTTCTAATGTGTGAATTGTTTTAACACCACACCCACCACCATTTTCCTATACTTCTCCCAGTAATCCTTCCTATATATCTCTTCCTCTTCCTTGTAAGCTTAATTTTATAGACAAAATCTGCAGTTCTAATGCCTTTGGCCCTGTGTTGTTCCATTACTGTGTGTCTCTATATTCTACATATGAGAGAGACGTTAGTTTGATTGTGAGGTGGTGACATGTACATTCACATGAACTTTCACAATATGTACTTTCACACTTGAACTTTCACAAAACTCCTGAACTTTCACATTTTAAGTCAATGAGAAATTAATCAAGTTTTTAAAAATGGCATATCTTCTTTTTTAAGAGAAAGTAAGACTAATTTCACTCAGCACGATACCCTCCATGTCCAGCCATTTTTAGGCAAATTTCATGACTTCATTTTTCCTAACTTTAGTCAGAAGGAAAAGAACAGACATAGAATGACTGTATTCATTTCCTGGATGAATAACATAAAAATAAATAGTATGAAACCAATATCAAAGGCTTACATAGACCAGGAGGACTTGTCAATGGTTGGAATCTAACATGAGTGTTTGAGGGTCAGAAGTTGGGCCGTGTGCTAAATATTGTTGGAAATAGTAATACCAGACTAGAACTGAGCATTAAACATAAGCAAAGCGATATACATGATAACCCCTAAATGTATGTATTGCAAGCGACAATGTGTAAGAGAATGGAGAAAGAGAGAAATACAGAAAGCGAGAGAGATAGAATAAGAGGAAGAAGAGGAGGATGAAGAAAATAAATGACTATCATAGAGGCAGGGAGGGAATTTGAGGATATTGAGGGGGTGAGGGGAGTTGGGTGCTAAAACAATGTGTGGATACTGTGGCTGAGACCCAATCATGAATAGCTTTGTAATTGTATATCTCACAGTCACTATCACTATCACTATCACTATCACTATCACTATCCTCCTGTTGATCATCTATTTGCTAGAGCGGGCACCAGTAATATCTCCATATGTCCTATCTCATGCTAGTAGAACTCAAAGGCATCTGCTTGCTCCAGGAACATAAAGAGCCTCAAACCATTATATTAGGTCATGGGAATGACTTAATATAAATGTTAATGGTATTTGGCATATCAAGTACGACACGAGCAGCTTGCCAGGCTTGCCATGCAGGTGGCAGACTCATGTAGTCACCTCTAAATAAAGCAATTATTGATGAACCGCGCAGCCACTAGCGGCCACATAAGCCGGGCTGTGATAGTCTGGTCTGCTGGGTGGAGTTGTGACGAGAAAGAAGTCCGGATGTGGAAAACGGCAGCCTCCATGGAGTTGGGGGGGGTGTCATCTGGCTTGTTGTGAGGCTCTTCTGGGGTGGCAGGCCAGGGCTAGAACCCCCATGCCTCCTGGGTGCTCATAAGCTGCTGGGCACAGGGAGAGCAAGTAGCAGCTCTGTCTGAGAGTCTCTGGTTCAGCATACCTGATATCTCACAGTAGTATAATAAAATATGGAAAAAAATAAAAATCAAGTAAGAGAGAGGAGAGTTAAAATTTTAAAGAAAAATATGAATGGGCCTACGAAAGTATAAAAATGTGTTTTATCCTTAAAAAGGTAATTCTGTTTTTTATGTTAGAAAATTTATTATAGATAATGCTAGGTGTCTGCATTAATAAGTAAAAATCTCTATAGATATTAATAATCACCAGAACTGATTAGAAAGAACATTCAAAATAAATGAAACATTACTTATTTATTTAAAAGGTGCAAAACCCTTAGCTAATTAGAAATAAACCAACCTTTAGAGGTCCTAGAGCCACTAAAGTCATGTGGAATGAAATAGAAATTACAACTCCCAGAATTCCGAGCTGCATACGAAATAAATGGGACACTTTGAGCCTTCATGCCAGGACACCTCCTCCTCAGGTAACCTCCCTGGTGAGTGACCACATATTAATACAAAAATCAGGGAATTCAATGCAAAGAGGAAGGTAACATCCTCAAAGAGGAAACAGAACACTACCTGCTGATCATCTCCAGAGTCCTACCTGACAGTGAGGAAGTAACCGTGCCCCAGAAGAATCCATCACTGACTACCACAACACCATGGGGGAAACAATTCAGATTCCCAGCTCAAAGAGTCGATGAAGAAAACAACCCTGCAGACTTAAAAAAATAATACGCACATACATAGTCTCTTCTGACAAAGAATTCAGAGAAGAAATGGTGAGGATTTTTAATTAGCTCAATGACAAAATGGAACAGATGTCCAATAAATTACAGGAGGACATTAATGAAGCAGTGGAAAGGGCAGTCAATAAATTTTGGTAGGGAATTAGAGTAGAAAGGAGAGCAATACAAACAGAAATATCATCAATAAAAACTCAGTAGATGAAATGAAAATGCAATAGGGGCTCTCAACAGGAGAATAACAGCAGCGGGAAACAGAGTAAGTGAGAATGAAGATGAGCTGCAGAAAGCACTAAGGCAAATACACAAGATGGAAAAAGATTGAAAAATGGAAGAGTGGTGGAACAGAGAACATTGGGATGAATCCAAGAGGAACAGCATAAGAATCATCAGAGTCCCAGAGGAACAGGAAGGCAACCCCAAGGAAATAGGAACAGTTAAAAAATATCCTTGCAGTAAAGTTCCCAGAGTTAAAGGACACAGGCATCCAGATCCAAGAAACCTGTAGGATACCAGCAAAAAGAGACTCCAATAAAGACTCCAAGACAAATTATTATTCTGACATTCCTAGTCAGAATAATGACTAGGAATTTCATCATTCTTTTCAAGTGGCAAGATCAAAGAAGGAAATTTTATACAAAGGTACATCCATTTGACTTTCAGCAGACCTATCAGAAGAGACCCTCCAAGCCCAAAGGTGTGGTGGGATATAGTTGGAAATAGTGAAAAAACTCAATGAAATGAAGGCCTCACCAAGAATTCTTTACTCAGCTAGACTCTCATTCAGATTTGAAGGACAGATACACAGCTTCTTGGATAAACATCTCAGGAACTTCATAGACTCAAAACCAACCTTAAAAGAAGGGCTGACAGAGTTACTCTAAGACAAGCCAAAATCCAAAAGAACAACACACTTATACAGAAAGATGGTACAAAATCCCATGACCATAATCTCAATATCAATGGACTAAATGCACCAGTTAAGAGACAGAGTGGCAAAATGGATCAAAATATTAAACCCATATATAGAACAGCACATTCCAGCACATGTGGAGAAGGGCTGGTTTCCGTAAAAGACCTGGAGCCCTTATGAAATTGCTCTTGGATACATTATTTTTTTTTGCTTTTTGGGTCACACTGGCGATGTTCAGGGGTTACTCCTGCTCTGCACTCAGGAATTACTCCTGGCGGTGCTCGGGGGACCATATGGGATGCCAGGGATCGAACCCGGGTCTGCTGCCACAAGACAAATGCCCTACCCACTTTACTATTGCTCCAGCCCATGGATGCATTTTAACAGGGACACTGAAATCGGCAGGGAACTGCCACTGAACATGTTTAAAATGCATTTCCCCAACTCACAGTGTGTCTAAGTAATGTATAGACATGACAGAGAAACACACAAATGACCAGAGCTGGGATTGTGGCGAGGGTTCCAGGTGAAGGTGGCAGAGTTGTAGGAGACCAAGCAGGGAAGCAAAACATGTCTAAAATCAAAAGCTGCCAAGATAGCAGGTCATATCGGGCTGGAGAGAAATTATTGGGAGCATTTTTTTCCTTCACATGACCACCACCCAAAATAGAGGAGATCAGAGAAGAGGAGGACATGGTGAAGGCCAGAGATGAAGCAGAGATGATGCGCATGGAAGGACACACGCACTTTAGTCTTAGATCAGCAGGGATGAGGCACAGTGTCACAGGGAAGCCTTGCAGGGAGGCCATAATGCTAGTTAAGTCCTGGGCTGGAATATGGAAGTCATTTTCACTCTTATTCTACGACTCCCAGGATGTACAGACAAAAATCAATGCAACTGATGTGGAAGAATGGGTATGCCATGTTGGACAAGTGACAGTTTTGTGGTGTAATTAATCAGCTGACATGCAGCATGAAAGGGAGAGGCAGAATTTATTTTGGCACCTGTAAACGTAAATAGGGGCAGAGAATAAAGAAAAAAATATTTACCATTGGATACTTTCTGGTGAGGCAAAAAATATTCAGTCACTTCTACCAAAGCACTGCCCACTGAGTAACTCAAATCAAAATACAGAATCAACACCTATGAATTCTCTCCACCCCTTTCAGACAGATTATGTGTTGTTACCAGACTCATCTCTGGAAAAATCTTCAAAAACATTTGGCTCTGGTCAGCCTGTTATAAATCAAAGCAGTCCTTCTGACAAAAATGGAGGGGGAGGAAAATTCCAAGTGAGATGAAATCCCAAGGGATCAGAACCCTCTCACTACATAGTGTCCTATCCCTCTAAAGCACAGGAGTAAAGAATAACGGGAAAGATGCTGATGGCAGCAATTGTCAGGGAGCCGCTGGGGTCCCCAACCATACCAGGAAGCGAGTTCCCTTCTACCTCCGAAGCCAGCGGGAATGGATGAAAACTCAGGAATCTGGTGCAGTTTTAAAAGGCTTTACTATCTCAGGTTCTGATACACAATCCAAGAACAGGAAAACTCTGGATTCTGGGTTCCCAGCTAGTGCCCTGCCACGTGTAGGCCAAGATGGCTGCCACCACATGTTGAAGCCCAACAGAGAATGGAGTGTACAGAGAGAGGAAAATGCCAAGGGAAGCCAAAATGGCGAAAAAGGCCCCTTCTTCTTATCCTATCTTCTTTTATAGACTGAAACCCGCCAAAATCTTCCAGCCCAGCCCATTTTGGGTTGGGCTATCTAGAAAAAGTAGCCAGGTAAATGGCCCTTTTGAAATGTAGATCTTTAGGTGAACCTTTGGCTCAAGCTTCACAAAAGCCAGAGCTGATTTCCTGAGGCAAAATCTCCCTAGCAGAGAGAGAAGGGGCTGTCGCTCTGAACCAAAAAATCAGTTCAGAATGTAATTTGTAGGAAATGGCATTAATACTTTTAACCATGAATATATAGCTAGCAGATCCAAGACTCTGGATACCACTAAGGCCCAAAATCCATCAGAATAATTTATTTTGGCATTACCTTTAGAGTCAGAGACATGTTAGTTTGCCCAGGTGTGCACTGGCATATCCCTGAACTAGAAGACTTGATAACATTACAGTTTGATCAATGTGGCCAAGTACTCTTGGGATATCTACATGTATGTCCCATGCAGGGACCCTTGGGAACAGAATTTTGATCTGCGGCAAGTGAGATTCATGATAAAATATTTATGCCATATAAAATTGTTGAAATCAGTCCAATTCTGCCCAAACTACCATTGTGTCTGCTCGGGAGATTCCCCAAAGACAGGGACCAGCTCTCCACATAAGTTAAGTGTAGCTGGAGGCTAAGGTTCAGTATGGTGTGTCACCCAACAGGCAACCATATTTGGAGGTCTGGTAACTGTACAGCAAGAAGCACTATTACAAAGTTTAGAAGATGCATTACAACCTCATGGTGCTAAATAATATGAGGAGAGAACCAGAGACTGGACAGGTACAGCACTGAAACAGAACATGGTGGGTCAGGGTTACGTGGGTTCTGCACACAAGTCTAACAGATCCCATTTGGGCAACCTCACTGAGGCCGAAACAGCAGTTCGTCAGAACCAGCATCAGCAATGTTTGCAAAGGTTGGAGCCAGGACAGTCCTGAGGAGTGGTGGCCTTCCCAGAGAATACTGTACTTGCCAATCACAAGAGAAACATAAATGACAGTCAGATCCCTAGCGTATGGACTCCTACTGCTGGGGTTCGCTGGCTCAGAGTAACTGGTCACTTTAAGTTCCCTTCAGAGAGGGCATTTAAATTGTGAATGATCCCATTCACAATTGTGCCACAGAAAATCAAATACCTAGGAATCAGTTTTGTTGCAGGTGGACCCCACGGGTGACTTATGTGAGCCCGGAAGGAGAGAGAGATGGTCGCTTTCTCCCCATCCGCCTCTGCCACCCGGGACCCGCTGGGCAGGCTAAGGACTGATAAAGTCTGCGATGAGCCCCTGCGGCGTGGGCCTGAGCCCCACCAGCCCCACGAGGTGGCCGTCAAGCCACGCCTGATGCCCGCTTGATCTCTAGGCACGGCACGGGAGTTAATCCCCACCACCCGAGGTTTCTCGGGGGAGCCACGGACTCAGGCTGGAGCGAGGGAATTGCTCTTTGCAGGAAAGGAAAGTCAGTCCTAGGCCTTACCCAGGTCTGCTTTAAGGTTCGTGTCTTCCTCGCAGAAAAGAATTTTCAGGAGTTGATGAGCAGTGAAGTAAAATAGGTTTTATTGAGGAGGTTTTAGGTGAGGGGGAGGGAGAGAAAGAAAGGAAAGAGTAACGCGCTCAAGGGAGAACGTGGGCTGCTCCAAAGGTGGAGAGTGCGAGTAAAGAGAGAGTACACATCTCAAGAGGGGAGATGTGGGCAACACACGTGCTCAGGCACCACATGTGCTCGGCCACATGGGCTCAGGCAGCATGAGTGTCCTTGCAGCATGTGCGCCAAAGGTGACATGTGTGCCCAGGCAGCATGCTCGCTGTCCTTTGTTTAGGACAGCTTTTATAGATTTCTCCCCAAGTTACTCCCATATGGGGCTTCAGCCTCAGTTGCTAGGGCCCCGTTGCCAAGGGGAGTAGACTTTGGGAGTGGTCTTCTTTGACTGGAATGTCCTGGGGTCTTCCTTGAGCTGGGTCCTGGGCGGGAAGGTTGATTCATCTCCCTCAGGAGATTTACACATTCCTTTTTGGCCTTCCCTTCCCCCAGGGTCTGTTGTTGATAGTGGTCTTATCAAGTTTGGTTTCGGGCTTTCAGGCTTTCAATCAGGTGTGGCTCTGGAGCTCTTCTTCAGGAATTTTATTGCCATGTGGCGCCCCCTGTCTGCCTGCCTACAACAAGTTTGTCTAAGAATGTAAAGGATCTCTACAAAGGAAACTACTAAACACTTCAAGAAATAAAAGAGGACCTGAGGAAATGGACACACATTCCCTGCTCATAGATTGGAGAATTAACAATATCAAAATGGTAATAATCCCTAGAGCTTTATACAGATTCAATGCAGTCCCTATAAGGATACCCATAACATTCTTCAAATGACCAGACACTCCTGAAATTTGTATGGAATAATAAACCCCCCACAAATAACTAAAGCAATCCTTGGGAAAAAGAAGAGGGAGGTATAACTTTTCCCCAACTTCAAATTCACCTATAAAGCAGTTGTAATTAAAATGGCATGGTATTGGTATAGAGACAGACATGCAGACCTATGGTATAGAATTGAATGTCCTGAAACACACTCTCAAATTTACAATCATTCAATCTTCGATAAAGAAACAAAAAAAATATTAAGTGGAGCAAAGAAAGCCTCTTCAACAAATGGTGCTGGGAAAACTGGGTAGTACATGTAAAAAAATGAACATAGACTTCCCTCTAACACCATACACAGAAGTCAGATCAAAATGGATTAAAGATCTCAACATCAGACATAAATCTAGGTACACTGAAGAAAACATAGGAAAAATGCTCTACGAAATCAAATCTAAAGGCATCTTCAAAGATAAAACACCACTGACAAAGCAAATGGAAGCAAAGATAAACAAATGGGATTATATTAAACTTAAAGCCTTCTGAACCTCAGAAGAAATGGTGACCAAGACACAGAGAGAACCCACACACTGGGAAAGAATATTCACCCAAAGCCCATCTGATAAGGGGTTAATATTCATGATATATCAGGGACTGGTAGAACTTTACAAGAAGAGAACAGCCAACCCCATCAAAATTGGGGAGAAGAAATTAATAGAAATTTCCTAAAAGAAGAAATTTGAATGGCTAAAAGACATATGAAAAAGTGCTGTTATCATTATCAGATATGCAGTTCTCCCTGCATTAACATATGCCTTAGAGACCTGGGCCCTAAGAAAGCAGGATGAGAATGCTATTCGTCTCCCAGAGAGGAATCGAAAGAGCTATGCTTGGAATATCATGCTTCACTCAAGTGAGAGAAGGAATCCGGAGTTCTGACCTCCGTCTCTATTCCAGAATCAGGGATGTTGTCTTGTTTGCCAAGGCATCGAAAATCAGATGGGCTGGACATGTAATGTGATTTGGAGACAACCGCTGGACTAGAGCTATTACCAACTGGATCCCATGGGATGTCAAAAGATCAGGTGGCCGCCACCTACAAGATGGTCAGACTTCCTTGTCAAGACCCTGAAGGAATGGTTTGAGGCTCTTCATATTCCTGAATCAACCAGATGCCATTGGGCTACACTGGCACTTGATAGGGTCCAATGGAAATGTTACTGGCGCCCACTCAAGCAAATCGATGAATAATGGGATTCAAGTGATCAAGTGATCATTATCATTAGGGAGATGCAAATCAAAACACTAGTTAGCATCTCACATCACAGAGACTGGCCCACATCCAAAAGAGCAAAAACAACCGGTGCTGGTGTGGATGCGGAAAAAGGAACTCTCATCCACTGTTGGTGGGTGTGCTGCCCTTTTGGAAAACAATATGGACATTCCTCCAAAAAACTAGATATTGGGTTTCCATTTGACCCAGCAGTACTACTCCTGGGAATATACCCTAGAGATGAAAAACAGACAGAAGAAGCACTACCTGCACTTCTATATTCGTCACAGCTCTATTCATGATAGCCCAAATCTGGAAACAACCTGAGTGCCTGAGAATAGAAGACTGGATAAAGAAACTGTGATATATCTACACAATGGAACACTATGCAGCTGTCAGAAAAGACAAAGTCATTTAATTTACCTGCAAATCAATGAACATGGAGACTATCATGCTGAGTGAAATTAGTAAGAAGGAAAAGGACAGGTATAGAATGACTGCATTCATTAATGGTATATGAATACATACCAGTGGTCTACTAATTGTGGGAAATGATAAAGCCAGACTAGACCTCAGCATTTATGCACAAAGAGACCTACATGATAAATCCTGTCTGTAGGGCAAACCACAATGTGTAAGAGAAGAAAGAGAGAGATAGAGAGAGACAGAGACAGAGAGTCAGAGATAGAGAGAAAGAAAGGAAAAGAAAAAGTGCCTGCTATAGAGGCAGGCTGGGAGTGGTTTCAAGGCTATGAATTCCCTATCATGTTGATTGTCCATGAACCTTTTTAATGTTCCTTCAAATATGAATCAAAATGAATTTCTATTGATTTCTTCTGGGAATGTGGGACTTTGGTGGTGGGAATGGGGCACTGGTGGAGGGATGGGTCATAGAACACTCTATGACTGAAACCCAATTATGAACATTTTTGTAATTGCATATCTTATGGTGGTATAATAAAAAAAGAGAAATAAACCAACCTTTTAAATACATTAAATAAAAAAATAGTCAGACAAATAAGTAAGTAAATAAATAAATAAATAAATGAAATACTTAGGAAGCAACTGTAAGTGCTATGAGAGACTGCTATTATATTCAATAGCAAATTGTTGAGACATTTGTTTGTTTTGTCTTTTTTTAAAGAAGTGTTTTCAGCACATAGGCTGATTCCATATTTTAGGAATAGATCATGCAATGGAATACTACGCAGCTCAAGGAATGATGAAATCATGCAATTTACTGCAATGTGGCTAGAACTCGAAAATTTCATGATTGTTGAGTGAAGTAAGTCAGAAGAAGAAAAGACAAAGCCAGGATGATTTCAGTTATCTGTGGTATATAGAAAACTAATTGAGGAAATATAGTGTAGTAAAGGGGGATTCTTTGATCATCCTTGGCCCCAGTATTTAGAGAGAAGGACAGAGAAGAAAAGAAATCAAGGAGTGAAGAAGAGAACGAGAATAATGAATGAACATACATCAGTGTTTCAGTTATACCGGTGATATATGTGAATGGTGTGACCATATACAAAAACAGACTCAACAACTCTAAAAAATATGAAACCTAAGCTACAACCACTGGAAATGTACCTCTCGAGCTTCAAAGTGGGGGAGAGAGTGTGGGGATTAGTGTGGAGGGAAGTTGACACTGGTGTGATTGGTGTGGAAATATTTTATGCCTAAAACTCAACTATCAATGACCTTGTAAATAATGATTCTTTAATAAAAAAAACTTATTCGATGTTTCTTGCAAAGTGGTTTCAAGGCTATGAATTCCCTATGATGTTGATTGTCCATGAAGCTTTGTAATGTTCCTTCAAATCTGAATCATAATCTACCTTTTGCCTTTTATATTTTTTAAAAAATTTACCATCTTCTTTTGCCCTATAGAGTTTCATTTGATAGAGTTTCTGTGAGTCTTATGGGAGTTCCTTTGTATGTAAATTCCTTTTTGATATTGCTGCTTAAGGCATCAGCTCTTAGCATGCTCAGATGATGCAGAATCAGCTCTTAGCATGCTCAGATGATGCAAAAGCCAAATATTCTCGATATTTGGCTTTTGTTTTTCTGATTATAGGGTGTTGGAGTTTTTCTGCTTCAGTCTATTTTCTCTGAGACCCTTAAGGCCATTTGGGTTTAGGAATGTGTATTCTTCAAATCTGGAAAATTCTAATTTAAGATTTCTTTAGACAAGTGGTTATTAACAAAATTCACTTTTCTATTCCTGAGAGATTTCTGTGAGTCTTGTATTATTCCTCTTGAACTCACATTTTCTCTCTCTCTTTTCTTTTTTTTTCTTTTTATGGGTCACACCCAGCAATATTCATGGGTTACTCCTGGCTCTGCACTCAGGACATACTCCTGGAAGTCCTTGGGGACAATATGGGATGCCAGAAATGAAACCCGGGTTGGCTGTGTGCAAGGCCCTTCCCACTGGACTATCGCTCTGGTCTCCATTCTCTGGTGTGCTCTTCATTTTTTCAGACTTTCCCTCATCTTCTGTTTGTTTATTAGAGGTTTCTTGCATCTTATCTTGGAGCTCACTAATTTTTTTAATCCCAGCTTCTCTTATTCTGTTGCTCAGATCTACTGCATTAAAAATATTCACCTACCCTATTTTTCATTTCTGTCACTTCTGATTGAAGTTTTCTTTTTTTCTATTTTTTTGTACGTCTTGTACTTTGCTGAGTACCTGCACCACCATTTTTTCCAGCTTATTAATCATCCTCAACATAATGTCTCTAATGTCACTTTCTGAGTGTTTACAGAGCTGGTAGTCACTGCTCGAGTCTTCCATGCTGTTAATTTCACTGACTAAGCTTGGTGGGCTTCAGTTTATTCCCCACTGTGTTTGATATACTCTGAAGGTGAATCTTTGTAGTTTGTCTCTTTGGATGTTGCTCCTTTCCTTTCCTGCTAGTCCTCACCCAGTGGCAGGTAGTATAAATGTGTGTATAGTGAGGGGCAGTGAACAGTTTCTGGGTTGCTAAGCAGTTGTTTATTCGCAGTGGTGAGTGGAGTTATAGGAGGATTTATAGGTGGTGGATGTGGGCCTGGGCAGTTGAATGATCAATCAGAGGATCTGAGGTATGGAGCTTGACCTGCAGACATGGCAGACATGTGGAGTCTGCTGGGACCCAGGCAGAAGGAACAGGGGATGCAGTAATGGTTCCCAAAAGGTCACAGGTGTGACAGTTGAGAAGTTAACCTCACCTGGAAGCTTAGATTTGTGAGCAGAGGGGCTGAGCTGTGGATATGGATTAAGCCACTTGGAAGCTTATTTTTCTCTCTAATAACTTCATTTTTAAAAAGTTCCTTGAAATTCTGCAGCTTCATTAAGTTTTTAGAACTAATCCTACTGAATGTTGATAGGGATTTTTAATCTAAAATTTGTTTGTTGTGGAGAACAGAAATGGATGAAATTTTTGTCCACTCTAATTTTCCCACAAGCCTACCAATCCTGAGAATTGCCGTGGTTTTGGTAGAGAGTAGTGGTGAAGCTTCATGCCAGCAAGCCCAGGTTCTACCACTGGTGGTTTGTGTCATTGGAAGAGGCATCAGCTCTTAGCACGCTCAGGTGATGCAGAAAAGACTTTAACAGTGAACTCAACACTTACCTCAGAATCTCCTCCTGCTATGTTGTGTGTGGTCACCAGGTGGCTTGGCTTCTCTCCTTCTCCTGGGATCCACATTTCTTCTTCCTGGGTTTTGAGTGGGACTCATCTCTTCTATTCTGCTTTTGCCCTCAAGGATTTTCTTAAAGCTTTTCTCTCTCAATCATTTTTATTCCTTACATGGTTCCATCTTCATTATTTCACTAAGAGCTTGGTTTGGAACAGAATTGTGTTATAATCATTCAGGAAACTGGAAAAGGAAGAGTGCTCCTTTTTTTTAAAAGGCCTATGAAATGGAGAAATCATGAGGTGGGGAAGACATATGCTCACTGGTGCCATTCACTAGACTCCACCGTGTGAAGGGAGGAAGGAGGACCTGTGCTGCCTTACCTTTCAGTTGGTCATTTTTGACCATACTGAGTAGTGCTCAGGGCTTAATCTTGACTCTGTGCTCAGGGATCAGTCCTGGTGGGGTTCAGGGGACCATATGGGGTGCTAGGTAATCCCAGATTGGCTCTGGGCAAGATAAGAACCCTGCCAGCTCAACCATCACTCCGGCCCCAGATCTCTAAGCTTTAAGAAAGTGTTTCCTGGTGTCCCTTGGGGGGAAGAAGGCTTTACCATGAGTATACCTATGAACCTAAGTATCTAAAATGTGCAAATATCATTTAATAACAACTAGTTACTTGCTGTTCTTGAGGCAATGCCCTCCTGCTGGTGGGCATATCTACCCTTGAAAGCTGCTGGCCTTGGGGATTATTAGGAAACCAGGAAGGCTAAAAGGTCTCAGTGCCCTCAGATGAGGGTGGTTCATGATGACCTGAAGAGAAAGCTTTCTTTATGAGGTCTCTTGAACATGTCCTATTCTGTGACAGAACAACTGAAGGCTCTCAGCCTAAAGTCTTCAGCTAGTGGGAATGGGGAACAGGAATCTGCTAAGAGTCAGGAGATTTCAACACAGCAAACACTATTTCCACTCTCTCTGAAACCCTTTTGATTACCAACTTGTGCTTGGAGCCATCCCTGAAAAAAAATCCAATTTGGTATATTTTATGGATTTTATTATAGTGCTATTTATTCTCCATCCCAGATAGCTAAAGCCAGTGTTAAATAATGCAGGCTTTGTAGTGCGGAAGCTCCAATACAGACTGAGTCTGTGTGCTCTGCTCTCAGAGAATTGGAGGGTGCGGGGAGGGAAGGCAGCTGCAGGAGCCAACGCACAGCCCTCTCTATGCTGCAGGGAACATGTCCTGCCTGGACACCAGAGAGAGCTGGCCAGGGCAGTGGGACATCTGGGGCTTCTGACTCACCTCAGCTGCTGTAATTGGCTTGTCCTGGGGCAAGATTGCTGAACCCTCTGGCCCTCAGCTTCTTCCTTCATAAAATGTTTATAGAGTTTACTACCACCTCTTCAGGCAACTTCATGCTGGGTGATCTCTAAGGTTTACTTTGAATGCTCTGAATCTCTTTTAATAAGATTACCTTTACCAACACAACAGCTCTCTGTAAGCAACAGGAAGACAAGGAAATAAAATGCTGTGTGGAGTCAACTTAGGAGGCAATAGTTCCCTTGTCATGGATTTATTCAGCCCTAGTAGATGGTAGGCACTGCTCATCAGTGGTAAATTATTTAAATGATATCATGTCTTACAATTCTGGACTTTACTGATGGGTTCCTATTTTGAGGAGCCAGTATCAAACAATCCCCTGAGTAAATCTTCAGGATACTTTGTGTAATGGACAAGATGTTCATTTTTAAATGTCTTATTTAAAAGCTAATGGTTAAATAGGAATTCATATAAATCAAAGGAAATCAGAAAAATTTGGGGGTGCAGTGGGGAGGGACGTTTTGGAGAAATTGCTATATGAAGTACAAATAGCCACACACATTGTTCTGAAATACCCTGGGCTTGATGACAGAACAGTAAGGGACAGAATGGGAGATTTCATAATTCCATTCACATTAACTAAAAATATTCACACCAAAATAATACATATTATATAAGACCACATAAAATACAATTTTAATAAAAAGAAGCTTCAATAAGTGTCAGGGTTATTTAGCTCAGAGATTTAAAGGTTTTGAAAAATGGGTTATGTGATTTGTAGGTATTTGAAGGCTGTCTTGTGGAAGATTTATTTTATTTCAGAGGATAATTATGGGATATTTGTTCTGTAGTTTGGGGGCAGATTTTGGTTCATTACCTAAGACCTTTGTGTGTCAATGTAACCTTGCAAAGTAGGCCAGTTGTATTATTTTTGATAGGTAATTTGAACTATTTAGCCAACTCATTGGGTTATGTGGAAATGACCTCTATATTGGGCATATTTGATCAAATAATGTCTATGGATTATTTTCTGTATAATAGAACAAAAGTAGGTGGATCTCTAATGAACTCTGCAGTGGATAGGAAAGATGATAACATGAAGTTACGTACTACTTAAATTGTCTCAGGGTGCTGCTTGACAGACCAGGATATCTCTTGGGTTGGTGGATTTACCACATTTAAAAAGGGTTGAAATTGTATGAGTAAAAAATCAGAACTGTTGTTTTCAAACCTCAATGTACATACAAAGTACTTAGGAAACTTATTTAAAAAGATCCCTGCCTAGAAACTGGAGATTTGCTTAAGTGGTATAGCATGTGTTAGCATGTGTTTAGATGTGCATAGACCTGGGACCCATCCCTGTACCACAGGCTTAGCCCCCTCTGCCATAAGTGACCCTCACCTCACAAATATCAACAGATGTGGCCCCTGAGTGATGCTGATGTGGGAGCTTTGGGCTAGGAATTGAAGATGCTACAGTTGATGCAAGTACTGGATTATTTTTTGTAAGCTGGTCTGGTCTCTAGCTAAACTTTCAGAAGCTCTACATCAGGCTGGGTGCTGTCAACAGGGTCAGGTTGGAAAGAAATTTGGATCTAGTTTATGAGAGTCCTCTGGCTCCTCTCTCGTACACCTGTCCCTGCCTTCTTCCCTGCACATCGGAGGATCAGGGGTCCCTGGGTCCCCAACTTCCCTGTTACTGAGGACAGCTGTCTCTGAACATGACACCCGATGAGGGAACCGGAGAAGTGACTAGTGATTGTCTTGTCATTATTCCTGAGAATAAACATGTTGATTTTTAAAAAGATGTAAATATTTAGTAGGAAATTCTTGCTTTTGACTGCTAATGATACTTTAATAAGTTTTAGAGTTTTATTAACAAAACATACACCCATGATCCAGAGAACTAATTACATTTTTTTCGCATACAGAATTTCTTGATTAGGTTGGCTGGAAGAATAAAATGAGTTTCCCCCCCAAAACTCACATTTCTGTTTTGTTTGCTCATTAGTTGCTTCCTTCTCACATGCAGACCTTGGAGCCAGCAGGATGCCTGTGAACAAGAGTGTGTTCACAGGTGTGCAGCAGCCTTCAAATCTGGGGCGAAGGGCTGGGAGAAGAGCACCTGCAAGGATTTTTTTTAAGACAGTGGTTACTGGGCCAGAGTGTGTGGGAGGTTGGAAGTAGCTGCCTGTACATGGCTGACCCAAATATGGTGCCCCTGGTACATCTAGGAATGATCCATGAGCACCACTAGGTGTGGCCCCAAACAAACGCTCCATTGAGCCAGGAGATAAATCGAGTGCCAGAACCCATGCCAAGCCCTATAAGGCCCTGAACTTGATCCCGGACTAGTGGCCCTCCAGGCGCAATAACAGAGGTTTTTAAAAGTTTTTAGTTGGAGAGAGATTACAAGGGGTCAGACACTTGCCATACATGTGGCTGACCCTGGTTGGATCCCAGGTACCACCTATCATTCCCTGACCACTGCTGGGAGTCAGGCCTTAGCAGAGAGTGATCAATAGGCCTGAACACTGCTGGGTGTAGCCTAGGAAGCAGAAAATAATAAGTACCTAAAAGGTGGCTGAGTGGTCACATATGAGAATCACTGTCAGCATTGATATGTAGTTTGGAAGCCTACCAGGTGGATTTAGGAGCCTTGGGCCACTCCTGGCTACACAGAGCCTAGCACTTTCAGGTCTACTGGTATTTGGGAGCAATTGGAAATATACGAAATGGTGCTTGCAGGAGATGTACAGGGTCAGAGATGGAACTTGGGACCTTGAGCATGCAGAGGTCCCTTGAACTATCTTTCTGGCCTCAAGAGTCATTGTTTGTAAACAGTGAATTTCTAGCCTAAATAGTTTTGATTTTGGATATTTGAGGTGGGGTTAGGTATTTGCATAACAAATTTCCCATTATTTCTGATAATTTTATTTGGATACTACTGGTATAAATGAACATAGCTGAAACCTGCTATTACTTTCCATGTTGCCACTTTATAGTTGCTAACTTAACACCTCGGTCAAGCTCATTAAGATCTGGACCACATTAACCCCCATAATGGGGGCAAGCTGGTCTCCTTGCTATGGTGTAGTACAGTGGTTCTTACCTCCCTCTGGTCAGGCTGCTGTTATTTTGATCTCATTCCTCCAGTGGGCACTGGTGGATTTCTGAGAAGAGTAAAATCCTGGACTTTTCTGATCTTTTTAATCTCTGAACAACACATGCTCTTTGGGAAAAGGAACTTCTTCAAAGTCAGAGTCAACTCAGAGCCTGGAATTCTACCTTTCTAATCAAACTTCTAGATCCTTCTTGTGTGTTGTAGACCAGGGGCTCTGCAGGGCACTGCGGTGCAAAATGAAAGTGTGTTTGCTCAAAAAGTAGGAAAAAAAGTGAGTGTTAATAAAAGCACTAAAATATATTTAATACCATGCACAAGAGTCAGGTTGAGATGGATTAAAAACCTCAACATCAGACCCAGATCTATAGGTATATGGAAGAAAATGTAGGCAAAACTCTCCATGACATTGAAGCTAAAGGCATATCCAAAGATGAGAACTCCACTGATCAAGCAAGTGGAAGCAAAGATAAACAAATGGGGATATATGAAACTAAGAAACTTCTGCATGAAAGATACAAAGATAACCATGGAATGGGGAAAATTATTAAATCAATAGCCACCATATAAGGGTTGATATCAAAGATATAAAATGTACTGGTATAACTTTACAAGGAAAAAACATTCAATTTCATCAAAAAATGGGGAGAAGAAATGAAAGAAGCTTCTGAAGAGAAGAAATTCAAATGGCCAAAAAGATATAAAAATGTTCTTCATCACTAATCATTCGGGAGATGCAAATCAAGACAATGATGAGTTATCATCTCACACCACTGGAAATGGCACACATCCAAAAGAATGCTTTTTCCTGGCTTCTGCTGCATCTTCCAGTATTTATGCCCTTCTGTCTTTGAGGTCTTCTTTTATTGCTTCTCTGCACCGCTTTGCAAGTATGGACGTTAGCATTTGGTCACCTGAGGTTTGTGCCTTGCCATGTTGGCAAATAAGCTCGAGAGTTTCTGAAGACAGGCGTCCTTTTTTGTCTTTCTCTCTTGGCATTCTTCGCACAATCACGGAGGTGCTGAACCAGTTGGTTGTATTTTTCATCGATGTCGTCAATGATAGTATCTTCCCATGTTGCTGCAATGGTGCCAAGAGTTCCCAGTTGGTGGTCGTTCTGTGAGTTCTCTTCTTAAACTTTGCAGCCTTTTCTCCCCTTTGGGGGAAGTAGAATTTTGCACGAAGGAGATGGTGGTCTGATCCTGTTTGGTATTTGGGGACAACAGCAACATTAGTCAGACAAAACCATAGATTGAAGATGATGTGGTCAATTTCATTGTGGAACTGTCCACCAGGACATTCCATGTCCAACGTTTTGCTTCAGCCTTCTGGAACTGTGAGTTCCCATGAATGGTCTTGGTGGACATGATGAACTCAGATAGTCTCTCACCTGGTTCATTCCATTCTAGGTCATGGGTCCCGATGTGGAGTTCTTCAGCCGATCTTCTTGGTCCTAACTTGGCATAAAATCACCCGACTATGATCTTGTAGAAGTGTGATCTTTTTTATAGAACTCCTCCAGTTCCATGTAGAATTTCTCAATTTCATCTTCCTTGTATGTGAATGTTGGTGCATAGACAATGAAGATAAAAATTGTTGGCAGTGGGCCACATCTCTTCAAGTGTAATCATCCTATCCGGTTTGTTAGGC
This sequence comes from Cryptotis parvus, assembly GCA_021461705.1. Classification (NCBI taxonomy): domain Eukaryota; kingdom Metazoa; phylum Chordata; class Mammalia; order Eulipotyphla; family Soricidae; genus Cryptotis; species Cryptotis parvus. The sequence continues at coordinate 2,865 of JAJIBD010022022.1, read as the reverse complement.
ATTCAAATGAATCAATGTTGGCGGCCATGTTCATGTTGACAAGGACACCAACGCCACCGATGCCTCTTTAGTCGCATGTTCCAAGGGAATAATTCTTCTCCGGTGTCAAATACAGCGTGATGCGACTGATGCCTCCTCGTCTCCAGTCAGACCAATGATGTCATACTTGATCTTTTGCCTGCACCATCAGATCCTCGATATATTCTTCTGATGCCAGCGTATGTGCATTGAAAGTACAGACAGTCATTTTAGTCCTTCTTTTGTTTTGGCAGCCTAGGTTGGCCATGAAATTTTATCAGGCAGTGGTTGTTCACCTTTCTTACTGCTGCCGTATTAAGAGGGCTCTTTCGGGGTCAGGAAAATAAATGTTTTTGTTACTGGTTTTGGCATATTGAACACACATTGAACAGCTTGCCAGGCTCTGTCGTGCGGGTGCTATACTCTCTACAATAGCCAGAATCTGGAAACAGCCTGAATGCCCGAGAACAGACAAATGAATAAAGAAACTATGATATATCTACACACTGGAGTATTATGGAGCTGTTAGGAAAAATGAAATCATGAAATTTGCCTATAAATGGGAGAACATGGAGAGTATCATACTGGAGTGAAATTAGTCAGAAGATAAGCGGACAGATACAGAATGAATGCATTCATTTGTGGGATATAAAAAATAGTATGAAACTAATATTCAAGGTCAGGGAAAGCAGAGGCCGGGCGGACTTATTGGGTGGAATCTTCCACAAGTGTAGGCTGTGAAGGTTAGTGAGATAGGGAAGGGACCAGTTTTACAATAATAGTTAGAAGTGGTAATGTGAAAATAGAAGTGAGTGTTGAAAGTAGTTAAAGGGATATACAGGATAGCCCTTCAGTGTCTGTATTGCAAACCGCAATGCTCAAAAGGAGAGGGAGAAAAAGAATCCGCTGTAGATGCAGGTTGCAGGGGAGGGTGGTGGTGGGAGGGAAACTGGGGACATTGGTGTTCAGAAATGTGCATTGGTGGAGAGGTGGGTGTTAGAACAACATGAGAACCCAATCATAAACAGCTTTTTAATGGTCTATCTCATGGTGATTCAATGAAAAAATATATATATACACATATATAAAATCCTGTTTTTAGACTTGTCTCACTTTTAGATTGTTAGGGTGTGTTTAGTTATTTGATCTTGCTCTAAGCAAATACAGTAGTTGTATGTTAGGGGCTGGAATATATCAACTGTCTTTAAATTGTGTCAGCCTCTATCTTTAAATGCAAAACTCATAACTGGATTCACCAAACTGGCATAATTCATATTTTGTTGCTTGTGTATTTTATATTTTGTTCTTACCAGAATCACTTGTTTACTTGATCACTTGATATCCTGTTATTCGTTGATTTGCTCAAGCGGGCACCATAACATTTCCATTTGTTCCTATCACATGCCAGTGTAGCCCAATGGTATCTGCTTGCTCCAGGAATACAAAGAGCCTCAAACCTTTCATTCAGTGGAAGAAGTCTGACTATCTTTGTAGGTGGGCAGCCACGTGATCTTTTTGACATCCTGTGGAATCCAGTCGGTAACAGCTCTAGTCCAGCGGTCGTCTCCAAGTCGCATTACATGTCCAACCAGTTTGATTTTCGACGCCTTGGCAAATGAGACAATGCCCCTGACTCTCAATTGTCGATGGAGGTCGGAACTCTGGATTCCTTTTCTCACTTGAGTGAGGCATGATATTCCAAGCATAGCTATTTTTATTCCTAGTCTTACACAGAATAGTGTATGAATATACACAGACCTAGTTCAGCAGTTTTTATTTTGTTTCTTTTTTTTTTCAGACTTTGATTTTTTTTACTTTGTTGAAAAAAGATAGTGCACAACTGGCAGCTAAACCCAGGACAGTGCTTGCGGCTGGAACCTGGGTCATGTACATGCAAAGATTGTGTGTTTCCGCTTGAACAATTTCCTTGGCCCCTTATTTCACTTCTTCATGGATTCTTTGTCTCCGGTTCTTTCTCTTCTGGCTACTTAAAAGGAAAGACTTGGAGGGAAAGGAACTATGGGGTGCCTTCTATTTCCTCTTTTCTTTTTCTTTGTTAATCATTTCAGCATAAGTGACTGGCTAACACAGGAACAGGATTAACAAAAATGTGGAAAAAAGTTTCCCTGGGAGAATGCATTTCTTAGAATACCACTTTCTTTTCTCTCTGTTCAAAGTAGAATTTTGATGCAATATTCTTTTGCCAAAGGAACAATGAAAGTGGTTTCTCTTGGGCTCTCAGCTCTCACATTGCTTACCTTGCTCTTTGAGACTCTGAGCTTCCATCTATCATAGGACCATTGGAACCCTGGGGATGTGGGCCTGGGAAAGGGCATTCGGAGCTAATGAAATGCCTGTTGATGGCATCTCCTCTGGTTGTGTGTTTGCTCTCTTTCCTATTGGATTTTATTTTCAGAACACAAGTTGAAAGATAAAATTACAAATTTCAATAAGAGTGGTCAGAGAGATAGTTCAGAGGGTAGGACGGTTGCTTTGCACATGACAAGCCTAGAAACCACATATGATCCACAAGTGCAGCCAGGAGTGATCACTCTGCACAGAGCCAGGAGTAAACCCTGAGCATTGAGTACTGCCAGATGTAGCTCCCGAAAAAAGAACAAACAACCAAATAAAAGGAATTTTAATACAGAAGCATATTAGGTCATATTGGCCCAAGGGTTCAACTGTGCAAGTGTCCCACATAGATGCCCAGGGGAAAACCCTGGGAAGCTGCTTTCTATGCAGTTTTATAACATGAGGGCTTGCAGTGTCTCCATGAAAGGCCAATACTGACATCTAGGATAATTTGATTGACACTGATTCTTTATTTTTATTAATTTATTTTTT
>JAJIBD010022021.1:0-49022 GCA_021461705.1 Cryptotis parvus | reverse complement strand
CTCTCATTGTTTGATTCTACCTCATTGTTTGAGGAATAAGCATATACCTTTGGCTAAGCCATGCCCACAGCCTCAGTCATAAGCTGTATTTCTTGCGTTCTTGGGGGTCAAGGAAGTTTTCATTTGGTGTGGAGTAGGAGAATGTGTGTGGCAGTTGGACATGGTAAAGCCCTGGAGTTTCTAAACTGTGTTCATGGTTCTTCGTTCATCGACCAGAGAGGACAGTCACCAGCCCTGAGCATGACCAGAGAACCCAACAGACTCCAACACTAAGGAACCCCAAACAGCCCCAACAATGAATCTTCAGAGGAACTGAGATTTCCCGGAGAGCCTTTCTCAGTGAAAAATCAAGCAATTTCTTTAAAGTCCATCTCATAATTTCCATTGTTGCACTTCAGAGGAACATCCAGAAACCATGAACAACCATGAAGAGTTTTTGCGTGTCATCTCTTTGGCAAAGGCTTCACTGCCAAGGACGCTCTTAACCCAAAAATTAATGAAGTTCCTTGTTCTGATGATAGGATGCCTTCTATGCTGCCGGACCAGGGAGACATTCAAAGAAACAGCTGAGGTGGTTAGAAACACTTCCTCTCCCCTGTTTATGACATCAAATGCAATGATAGCAAAACCAGAGCAAAGAACATTGCTGCTTCTGGGCCTGGATTTGACTGTGCCAGCAATAATGAAATATAATTGGTCCCGGGGCACCTCTAGAGAGGCTTATCTATGCAAATCATTGTAAACAAACATCTTAATTTAAGGATGCTAAAATGGAGTCTAGAGGATTTCGGTTGGGTGGCCTGGGGGGGAGGGAGGAGGTGAGACATCCAGCAGTGTTCAGGGTGCCACATCCAGCAGTACTCAGGGCTTATTCCTAGCTTTGTGCTCAAGGATCACTCCTGGCAGGTTCTGGTGATAATATGGGGTGCCAACTATTCACAATAGCCAGGATCTGGAAACAACCAGTGTGCCTGAAAACTGATAGCTGGATAGAGAGACTGTGGTACATCTACACAATGGAATACTATGCAGCTGTTAGGAAAAATGAAGTTATGAAATTTGCCTAAAAATGGATGGCAATGGAGAGGATCATGTTAAGTGAAATTAGCCAGAAGGAAAAAGACAGATATAGAATGACTGCATTTATTTGCATGACATAAACATATATACATATTATGATACCAGTATCCAAGGTCAAACGAAATATGGATCAGGAGGTCTTATCAAAGGTAAAAATTACACAAACGTGTGGGAGTCAAGAGGTTAGGTAAGACAGAGAAGGGAACAGAGTGCTAATAATTGTCGAAAGTGCCAACCTAGAATTGGGCATTAAATACAGGCAAAAAGATACACATGATAACCTCTAAATGTATGTATTGCAATCCACAATGTGTAAGAGAAGGAAGAGGGAAAGAGAGATAGAGAAAGAGAAAAGAACCTGCCATAGAGGCAGGCTAGGGGAGGTGGTAGGGAATTGGGGGACATTGGTGGTGGGAAATGGGCACTGGTGGAGGGATGGGTGCGGGAACACTGTAAAACATAACCCAAATATGAACATCTTTGTAATTGTATACCTCACAATGGTATAATAAAAATATTTTTTAAAGTGGATTCTACTATAACTGTGTGGGAGTCAGAGGGTTAGGTAAGACAGAGAAGGGAAAAGTGTGCTAATAACCATCAAAAATGATAATACCAGCCTAGAACTGAGCATTGAATATAGGCAAAAAGATACACCGGATAATCTCTAAATGTGTATACTGCAATCCACAATGTGTAAGAGAAGATAGAGAGAGAGGCGAGAGAGAGAAGAGATAGAGAACCACCTGACATAGAGGCAGGCTAGGGGAGGGGAGAAGACTTGGGAACATTGGTGGTGGGAAATGGGCACTGGTGGAGGGATGGGTGCTGGAGCACTGTATGACCGAAACCCAAACATTAACATCTTTGTAATTGTATATCTCACGATTGTATAATAAAATATTTTAAATGGGGTGAATTTGAATCCAGGTTGACTGCATGCAAAGTAAGTGCCCTACCCACTGTACTATCTCTCCAGCCCCTAGATGATAACTTTTGACAGTGAAGTCAAATTAATAAAAGTTGTCATGGCACATCCAAAGGCAAAGTTGGTTTTGAGCATTACTGCTGGTGATTCCAAAGCAATCTGTAGCCTCAGTGTTAAATTTGGTGCCACACTCAAAGCCAGGAGCTTACTTTTGGAACAAACAAAAGTATTGATGTCACTGGTATCAGTTTCCACATGGCAAGCCACTGGATGGATGCCGAGACCTCCATGCAGGCCATTCCTGATGCTTGCTGGGCCTTTGACACAAGGGGGCTGAGGCTGGCTTCATGATGTTGGCTCTGGTTTTTTTAGATCTTTGGATGTAAAGCTTAAATATGAAGAGAAGCACTTGATAAGGATTTTTCCCTCCAACTCAGGAATGAGAATCAGAGCCAAGCCAGAAAGATACCATACTTCCTTAGCAGTTGCACTTATAGTTAAAATCATTGCTAGAAAACTTGTTATCAAGGAACAGACAAGTCCTGATGATGAGAATGAGTCGTGAGCAGACTTTTATGAATTATGTGCATGATGGAGCACACAGATCATTCAGTTGCATTATTTATGATCATGCACATATAAAGCCTGTACTGCGAGATCCAACCCAGATAAGAGCACGATTCAGTCAGCATATGGGAGCCAACACATGACAGCCTCGAGTGTACAGCTCAGCGCTGTGACCTGCCCAAGATGCATGTGGGTGACAGGATGCATTCTGAAACATGGAGCTTAGACTGCTGCTGCTTCAACCTTCACTGGGTCCCAGAGCCTCTAATGTGCAGAGCTGGGTCCAACACAGCAACTCATACAGCAGATCCAGAACCGTGACTTGCCCTCAGAGGCAGAGGAGCTGGGCATCAGCTCTCTGCCTCTTCCTGTGCACAGGACAACAGGATGAAGTGACCACTGGCAGCCTGTGCCCCACTAGTATTAATGTGTAGCTACTGCTCTTGGAGCACTTCACCACAAGTTTAGTTTGAATTGCAAGATTCAGGGAACCATCCAACTTAACCGCTGCTAGTCTGGAAAGGTCTTTGTAAGCAGGGTGGATTGTCACAGATGCAACAATATGCAAGACTAGGAGATTGGGTCACATTGTGTTCCAAAGAAAAGGATCTGAATCTGTGTTATATGTGGATATGTATTCACTTTTCAAGCAGGTGACTATAGAGGGTGTCCCTCAGCTGCTGAAGAGCAAGCAGTTGTAGCTTGGGCATTGTCAGAATGGGGGGAACTAGAGTTTAGTATCATAATCTGTTTTAAAAATAAAGTATCTTAGGGCCAGAGTGACAGCACAGCTGGTAAGGCATTTGCCTTGCACACGGCCGACCGGGAGTTTGATCCACAGCATCCCATACAGTCCCCAAGCACTGCCAGGAATAATTCCTGAGTGCAGAGACAAGAATAACCCCTGAGCATTGCCGGGTGTGACTCAAAAAAGCAAAATATAAATAAATAAATAAATAAATAAATAAATAAATAAATAAATAAATGATAATGAAGTATCTTGACAGGTCTGTTTGACAAGTATCTTGACAGTTCAAGATGCCACTCTGTCTCACGTTCATTAATTTAAAGAAAGCCTTTGATTCTGTTGAGACCAAAGCAGTTATAGAAGCCCTAGCCAAACAGGGAGTTCAAACCCAATACATCAAGATCCTTTGTGACCTGTGTTACGGATTCACCACCAGGATCTCACAATTCATCTCACAATTCTACAAAGAAGTGATCACAGAGTGATACCATTTTACCAAAACGCTTCAGCACCACCCTCGAGAACATCATGCGGCAATTAGAATGGGAAGGAATGGGAGTGAAGATAGATGGTCAGTGACTACACCACCTCCGCTTCACTGATGACATAGTTTTAATAACACCAAATATTAGCCAAGCGGCACAAATGCTGGCTGACTTTGACCGAGAATGTGGAAAGATAGGTCTACAACTGAATCTCAACAAAACTATGTTCATGAAAAATGAACTAGTTCCAGAGGCCCCATTCACTCTCAATGGAACAAACATCTCTGAATGCAGCAGTTATGTGTACCTACGTCGAGAAGTCAACATGATGAACAACTTAAAACCTGAGCTGCGCAGGAGGAAAAGAGCAGCATGGAATGCCTTCAAAAGCATTGAAGAAATAGCTAAAAGGACAATGAACCTCCAGCTCCAAGCACATCTCTTTGACTCCACTGTTCTCCCTGCATTAACATACGCCTCAGAAACCTGGGCCCTACGAAAGAAGGATGAGAATGCTATTCGGATCTCCCAAAGAGGAATCGAAGAGCTATGCTTGGAATATCACGCCTCACTCAAGTGAGAAAAGGAATCTGGAGTTCCGACCTCCATTGCTGTTCCAGAGTCAGGGATGCTGTCTCGTTTGCCAAGGCATCGAAAATCAGATGGGTGGACATGTAATGCGATTTGGAGAAGACTGCTGGACTAGAGCTGTTACTGACTGGATTCCATGGGATGTCAAAAGATCCTGTGGCCCCCACCTACAAGATGGTCAGACTTCTTCATCAAGATCCTGAATGAACGGTTTGAGGTTCTTCGTATTCCTGGAGCAACCAGATGCCATTGAGCTACACTGGCACATGATAGGGTCAAATAGAAATGTTACCAGCGCCCACTCAAGAAAACCGATGAACAACGGGATGTCTAGTGATCTAGTCTAGTGATCTTGACAGGTCTAGGCAATATTACATCAGGTAAGGTATTTGCTTCCCTTCTAACACTGTGGGCTTTATGCATAAAACAGTGAAGCAGACCCACACAGCAAGATGGTGCCTGAAATAGGCCATCCTCTATTTCTGCACATTCACTCTACAGAGCTATAGCAATTTTTTTTTTTTTTTTTTTGGCAACATTCAGTTATTCTACTTTTCTGAGAGCTTGTCAAAACTCTTACAATAAATTTCTTTCTAAGTTAGTAGGCTTCATTTTTTATTGTTTAAAATTGCAATGTCCTAATTGACCATTAGGCAATTCTCACTTTCAAAGGTTTCTACCTGCTCTGTAACTTAATTTTTCCTTTGAACCAGGAGAGAAAAATAAATAGTTTTGACATTATTCAGAAAAGTTCTAAAACTCCTTTCTCCATCATAATACAGAATCAGTACTTTATTGCTGGTCTCAGTGCTGGCTCTCTGTTGACTCTGGGCTCAGCCTCCGCCTCCGCTGCCTGTCCCTGATACTTCAGAGGCTAGAAACCTAAAGACTCTGCCGCTCACACTCCCCCTGATAACTGCTGTCCAATTAAGTTCTGCCACTGGGAAACATTGCCTAAAAATTAGATGGCAGGAGAAGACAAACCATTTATATTTTCCTCCTTCTGGTTCTAGCTCCAGCAGAGACAGCTAAGTATTCTAAGAACCTGTGTAAGTTTACTGTATGTAGCTCCAAGGACTGGCAGGCCTGTGTGAGGCCTGAGGTCTGACCTCCAGCATCACATGCTCCCAGCCCAAGCACAGCTGGGTATAGCTCGGGTGGCCCCTACACCACTAGGACAGCCCTTGTACCCCACCCCCACCCCTAGCACCTCTGGGCCCTAAGGAGCACCACTTCACCGCGCCTGAACACTGAACCAAGCAGCCTGCAGAGCCAGACCTAACATCACTGGGAATGGGCCCTGGTCAACTCAAGCACTGGCTGAACTCTGCCCACTCACAACCTAAGCAAAAAAAAAAAAAGTTTGCCCGCAGGTCCGGGCGACAGCAGGTACAGCGCGACCAGACAGCTGCCATGCAAACACAGTGAGGGCAGCTGCAGTGTGGGCCAGTGGCAAGGTCCAGGAGCCCGGGAGAGGAAGGCAGCCTGGAGGAGAGTATGGGCCTTGTATGCCATGGGAAGCACAAGCTCCTGGTCTTCTAGCAAACCCACAGCAGCTCTGGGGGGCGGCAGCAGCATCCAGACGCCTGAGCCTCAGTATTCGGGCTCTTTAGCCCTGTCTCCTTTCCCCCGCCGTAGCCTGAGGAGCAGCAGCCTCTCCTGTGTTACTGTCCCTGGTAAACTTCAGCCCATACTCCCCTCCGGCCCCTACAAGGCTTCTAAACTCCCTTTGCCTGTGTTTCCTTTACACAATTTCCCTCTTCTATTCTACTTCTCCAGTTCTTTTTTTTTTTATTTTATTATACCACTGTAGATATACAATTACAAGATGCTCATGTTTGAGTTTTGGTTCTACAGTGTTTCAACACCCATCCTGAGGCAATTCGTGGGTGAGGCAACCAGGCCTCCGGGACGGGTCAGAGAGGGAAAAGGGTAAACCAGCTCCATCTCCAGAAATGCCTGGTAACTTCCACCTCGTAAGCTGGTCGTAAGATCAGCATCTCTCTTTTTTTTTTTTCATTTTTTAAGTATTTTATTATACCACCGTGAGATATACAATTAAAAATATATTGATAAGATGTTCATATTTGGGTTTCATTCATACAGTGTTCCAGCACCCATCCCTCCACCAGTGACTATTTCCTATCACCAATGTCCCCGATTCCCTCCCCCCCTCCCCTAGCCTACCTCCATGGCAGGTTCTTTAATTCTTTCCCTTCTCTCTCTTTCTCTTTTCCTTCCCTTCCACAATGTGGATTATAATACATGCATTACAAAGTTGTCACGTGTATCTTTTTGCCTGTATTTAATGCTCAGTTCTAGGTTGGTATTAGCACTTTCGACAATTATTAGCATACTGTTCCATTTTCTGTCTTACCTAGCCTCTAACTCCCACACGTTTATGATAATTTCCCCTTTGACAAGACCTGCTTATCCATGTTTCACCTGACCTTGGATATTGGTATCATAATATGTACATATATATATTTATGTCATGCAAATCAATGCAGTCACTCTATATCTGTCTCTCTCCTTCTGGCTAATTTTACTCAACATGATCCTCTCCATGTCCATCCATTTATAGGCAAATTTTATAACTTCATTTTTCCTAACAGCTGCATAGTATTCCATTGTGTAGATGTACCATTGTCTGTCACTGTCTTCCCGTTCATCATCGATTTGCTCGAGCGGGCCCCAGTAATATCTCCATATGTCCTGTCTCATGCTAGTAGAGCCTAAGGGCATCTGCTTGCTCCAGGAACATAAAGAGCCTCAATCCATTCCGGAATGAGGTCTATAATTGTTACTGGTATTTGGCATATCAAATACAACATGGGTAGCTTGCCAGACTCTGCCGTGCAGGTAGCATACTCGTGTAGTCATATCTAAGTCCAGCATTTATTGATGAACCGCAGCCGCTGGGCTGTGATAGGCTGGTCTGCTGGGTGGAGTTCTGATGAGAGAGAAGTCCGGATGTGGAAAACGGAGGCCCTCATGGAGTGGGGGGGTCGTCTGGCTTGTTGCAAGGCTCTGCTGGGGTGGCGGGCCAGGGCTAGAACCCACCATCCCTCTGGGGTGCCTCGTGAGCGGCTGGGCACAGGGAGAGCCAGTAGCAACTCTGCCCCATGTCTGTGATTCTCTGGACCGGCATACCTGAGCCGGATTTAAAAAAAGACTGCTGCAGGGTAGAACTTCGATGAGCCGGGATGTGATAGGCTGGTCTGCTGGGTGGAGTTCTGATGAGAGAGAAGTCCGGATGTGGAAAATGGAGGCCCTCATGGAGTGGGGGTTGTCTGGCTTGTTGCACGGCTCTGCTGGGGTGGCAGGCCAGGGCTAGAACCCACCATCCCTCCTGGGCGCCTCGTGAGCGGCTGGGCACAGGGAGAGCCAGTAGCAGCTCTGCCCCATGTCTGTGAGTCTCAGAAGCAGCCGGATGAGACTTTAGATGTAACAAATCTTCTTTATCCTGTCATCGATTCTCGGGCACTCTGGTTGTTTCCAGATTCTGGCTATTGTGAATAAGATCAGCATCTCTCTTGCATGGGTTCTGATGAGCTATGGGGTCCAGATGGTGAAAATGGCAGCTATTATGTAAGCAAGTCTCATCCGGCTGCTTCCGAGGCCCCACAGAGGTGATGGGCCCACTCCCAAAACCCATCTTTCCTCCAGGGAGCCTCATGGTCAGCTGAGCTGGGGAGAGTCGGATGGCAGCTCTCCCCAGTGTGTCAGAGTCTCTGCATCATGGCTGAGAGCCCCGAGACAGTTCCTTCTCCAGTTCTAATGTTTATTTGTCCACTCTTCTTTCCCACTGATCTGCTCTCTTTCTCTATCTTCTCTCTTTGTTTACTTTTTCTTTCTCTCTGACCAATTAACCTATCAATAGTATAGCCATTGGGCAACAAAAGTGAAACATTTTATTTAAATAATATGTAGTTTATGTGTAAAAACAACTTTCCCAGAAGCTATATTAAAACCCAGCTAGTTTTTTGGTGTAATTACAATTGGCAATACCTAGAAAACAGTTTCTGTAAACACAACCAAAATTCATCACTTGAGTGGTTATATCTTCTTAGCCCAAAAGACTCAAGATAAACAATTTTAATTAAAATAAAAATACAGACTCATAGATTCAGGTTATATTCCATTTATCATCTCAAACGTATCATCATCCCCTAAGAAGCAAGAGAAGCCTCGCATGTGCTTTAGAAGAGAGCATTAAAATCATGCAGAGTGTTTGAACCCATGAGAAAAGCTGAAAATGACTACAAGTTGTGTCTGGAAGAAGCAACTTCACCTGGTCACCTGGGATCACAACCCAGGCCACATTTACTCACAGCTACACCCTACCTTAAGCCAGAAGCAGCTATCTCTCTGGCTACTCTCTCACACTCTCCACCAGCACCTCCTAAATATTACACCCCTCAACCCTGATGCCTTAAGTCATCATAACATTCAGAAGAAAATCAAACCAGCCACCATGTCATCTGCAGATAGGTAACTGCCTACGGGTTCATTAGTAAGCAGTGAGGCAACTCAGAAGTACCAATGGCATCCCATATGGTTCCCCAAGCACTGCCGGGTGGAATTCCTGAGTGCAGAGCCAAGAGTAACCCCTGAACATCACCAGGTATGACCCAAAAAAGCCAACAAAAATTTTGAAAGACGTACTGAATGACAGGCCCTGACACACCACGCCAATACACATACTCAACTGTCCCATCAGGGTCAGGCAAAACTAGTTGTCTGCACACCAAAGGTTCTTTACATCAGATGTCTCCTTCCCCCCTCTTCCCTCAAGGAAGCAGTGGGAATCAAGTTCTATGTCATCTTTCCTAAGCAGCTAACAGGGCAACTGAGTTGACCCTCACTCCAAAACTAAAGTAAAATCGGCATCTTTTTTTTTTGAGGTGACAAGCAAGCCATCTCTCAAATGTTTCTCCAGCAACCTCTCTGTCTCTCTGTCTCTGTCTCTGTGTGTGCTCTCTCTGTCTCTCTCTCTGTGTCTCTATCACACACACACACACACACACATATACATACTTATTTCTGGCTGTGCAAAATGATGAATTCATTCATGTTTGTCTTCAGAGTGAGTTTTTAGAATACTGCTTATCACTGTATCACTGTCTTCCTGTTTATCATCGATTTGCTCGAGCGGGCACCAATAACATCTCCATATGACCTGTCTCATGCTAGTAGAGCCCAAAGGCACCTGCTTTCTCCAGGAACATAAAGAGCCTCAAACCATTCCATCAGGTCATGGGAATGAGGTCTAAAATTGTTACTGGTATTTGGCATATCAAATACGACCGGGTAGCTTGCCAGGCTCTGCCGTGAATGTGATTATAGATTCATATTATAGAATGTGATTATAAGATATAAGATTATAGATTATAATATTATAAGATTATAGAATGTGATTATAAGATGTGTTTAATGATGCTTCACCTTCCCAGAATCCATATTTAATGATGCTTCACCTTCCTCAGACTCCATCTACATAAGAGATCGCCTATAATTAGCCCTATTTTCTACCACTCGAATCATCCAAAAAATCTTCTTTTCGTGGTGGGGAAACCACACATCCAGTGATACTTAAGGGTTACTCCTGGCTCTGCGTTCAGGAATTACTCTTGGGGGATGCCCTGGGGAGCAATGGGATGCCAGGGATCAAACTAAAGTTGACTTCATACAAGACAAGGGAAATGTAGTATCATTCTAGCCCAACTACCCAAGAAATCTTAAACACATTCTCATAGATTATAGAATTTTTTTTTGCTTTTTTTTGGGGGTCACACCCGGCAATGCTCAGGGGTACTGCTTATACTAGTTTGAAACTCCCTGACATTGTTCCCCTCCGTATTTTCCATCAGTACTTCCACAATCCTTAAGTCTTATCTTCATGCATTACTGAGCACCTACTATGTACCCAGCACCACGCCAGCCTCAGGAAGGCAGAGTACCACATCACTCACAGTAACTCCCGCCCCTCTCCACCTGAATATGACGAGCTTAACCTGTAAACAAATATCGAGTTCTACCAGTAACAATTTAGAACTCAAGCAACCTGTAAACAAATATCTCCTTAAGCTGCATCTTGATTATTAGCCGTTCAGAAAACTTAGGGTGGTTTTATTAGTACTGGCCATTTAGAAAAATGTAAATGACTAACTGCAATGTCCCAAGTATGCTAAAAATTAAGAGCAGGAGAGAGCAGATGCCCCCAAGAAGTGATGACAATCTAGAGAAACAAATTAGAAGCGAAAGAATACAGACTGGGCCACCACGTTCCCTTCTTTACCTTGGCAGGTCCTTTCCTCCTTACACTGGACCAGAAACACAGAAAATGACTTGTCATTAAGAACAGTCTTTAGGCCACAAGCCTCCCAGGCACCCCAATTCTCAAGGCTAACAATGTTGCCTTTCCTGAGGCTGTTATAAAAGAGCCGTGTCCTCAGGGATCATTTCTTGGAGGTTAGACCTCTACTCTGGATACATCTAAGAAACAGATTGCTGGAAACAACTTAGAACCCAAGCCACCTGTTCCCTAAGTAGACACAGTAAAAATCCTTATCTAATTTTAATATGACTCTAGTCCAGGTGAACTCACTGTCTGAAGGAATCTCCTAAAGACTGGCTAAATTCAAATGAACAATTTATTTAGAAACTAATGCCAAGAGAATAGAGGAAAATTATTTTACAAATGATAAGAGCGTTTTCCCCTAGGAAGAAACTGAATATGAGAAAGTATCTAGTACCTACCTGGCTTCAGAATGGATGGGAAATTCCCAAGAAACAAATAATGGGAAGACACTATATAACTAGATACATAAAAAAATTAATAAAGGCCAGAAAGGAGCTCAAAGGGCTGGAGTGCATGCCAGCATTTGGAGGTCTGGGCTCAAGTCCCAACACAGTATATGACCCACAAACATTACCAGGGTAGCCCTGATGACCCCCAAAACTGCTGGGCCCCACTTCCTGGAGACACAAAAAATAATAACAATTGGAAAGTCATGAGGAAATGAAGAAGAGGAAGGAAAAAAAAAAAAAAAGGTCTGGCTAACAGCATGGTCAAGATTAGGAACCAGGAGAGGCAGAAACACTCATACGTTTTAAGAATGGGGAAAATCAATGCAATTTTGAAATGTATACGATGTAGAAAACTCCTTCTCATTATCCCTAAACCTCTGGAGAAATACTCTGAACCAGCTGCCTAATAGCAGTAAAGTTTTAGAATCCAGGAAATAAGGCTGTGCCCCACATTTAGCATGTATCAGGGCAGAGAGAGAAGAAGTTCAGCATTCAACAAAAACTGAATAGTGAAATGTGGAACTTGTTGTAACTGCAATGAAATGTTCTGCAACAATGGGGGTAGAATTAATTTAATGGAATAGGCCTGACTTGTGACAGGAGATGAAGTAGAAGGCCGAGAAAATGTATTTACAGAAAAAAACAAGACATTTATGATATTCTGTTCAGTAAAAAAGATGTATAAGGCCAGAGACATAGTACAGGGGTAAGATACTTGCCTTGCACACGGCTGACCCTGATTCTATCCAAACAAATGGCCCTCCCTAAGCACCACTAGAGTCAGGAGCAAGGCCTGAACGCACAGTCAGGAGTAGCCTGAAAACAAACCAACCAAAAAGAAAAAAATTCATCATATACTACTATACATACACCATAAATGCATCTATGGAAAACATACATGATTCGGTGGAAAAACTAAGGGAATATGTGAAAATGATTAGCTGTGTAAGATGCTAAGAACATACAGGTTTTCTGCTTTAATGTCTGTCATTACGTTTTACAATAAAAATTGAGATGAAAGGCTGGAGCACATCAAGTAAGGCACTTACCTTGCCAAGAATTTAAACTTAGTGAGGGTATACTTATAAGGCAGGTGCTCTAAGCCACTGGGCTAGTACTGCAGGCCCTACGCTGTCTACTTCTATACAGTATCAGTGTTCTAGAAGAAAGCATTTGAAAAACTACTGCTTCAGTACCTAGGGTGGCCAGACAAAATTATAAATTTGAAAGTACTATTAATGGGAAAGGAAAAATATTACAGTGGGTAAGGCACTTGTCCTGCACGCAGCCGACCAGGTTTAATCCCCAGCACCCCATATGGTCCCCTGAACCCTACCAGGAGTGATCCCTGAGGACAGAGCCAGAAGTAAGCCCTGCACACCACCAGGTGTGAACCCCCAAAAAAAGAAAGACAAGTACCATTATTTGATGAATTTTGAAAAGTGATGAATATTCTGAAATGCATACTGCCCAAACAATACAAATCCACACAGATCAGATTCATGTCAGCAGAAATACCCTACCACTCTTAGTTTTAATACTTGTTAAGACTTTAAAACAAAAATTGTCAGATTACCAATAAAATTACTATTAGACAAAGTGGAACAAGACAGAGGTTTTGATGAACTGTTCTCAGTATATTATTTACTGGGGGATGTAAAAGGGAACTGGCCATCTTCCCTCCACAAGAACACAATTTGCTTTTATCAATAATCTCAAAAACCTTGTTGGAAAGTGTTCAAGGACGAACACCAGATGAATTTCACCTATTCGTCTCGCTTCCTCTCACTCTGGTCTCATCTAACCTCATGCCCAACCTTCACACGAAGAGAAGAATCTGTCTGCAGAGGATGAAGAAGAGTGCAAGACAGGTAACAGGAAAAGTCGCCTAAACTGCATAGAGCCATTTTTCCCTGTTTCTGTGCACTGCATATCCTCTGTGGGCCAGATGCATTATATTTTGTGTCTCACCATAATCCTACAAAGCTGGAAATACTGTACTTGACTTATAGATAAGACAATAGAATCTGAGAGATTAAGAAACTTGTTCAAGTCACATAACCAGAACGGGCAAGCAAGGGTGTGATCAAAGATGACTAGTGCCAAAGTCTTTCTCTACACATTAGGTTCCTGGAAACCAGTGGAAAAAATAAAAACCCTAAATTAGAAGCTCAGCGAGCAGAAAATGCAATATTCGCAGGCATAAGAGGAAGCTATGTACATAAAACTCTCTGAACTGATTCAGTTTAGACTGAAGAAAGTCCCTGAAATTCTATTCAAATGAAATCAGGGTTCCAAGAGAAAAAATCTGACTAGGACTGGTATCCTATATTGCTATAAGCATCTTATTTTGTTAGAAGAAATTCTTATATTGTTATACAGAGTCTGATGCTGTTACAAAGATTCTAAATCATAGTATTTTCTGACTCTGATAAAAGTAAACAGCAGTGAAAGACAAGTAGCAAAGCCATTGAAACAAATACTGAGATTAGAGTGCCCCACCTCAGCCAGGGATCAGAGCTCTAAACTGCAGATTAAGCACCGCTTATGTTAATAGACTAGAAAGGAGTCCAAGAAAGAGAACCAGTATAGAAATGACTATAAACTACAAGGCTATAAATGGAATTATTCATGAATCACGGAGATGAATGAGAATTGCGGGTAAGAGCCGGAACAAAACTGAGAAATGTGAAGTGGAAAGGGTGGGAAAGAGGAGAGTGTTTGAAAACATTGGAAATATTGAAACATATGGTAAATTCGGAGACAGTTTGAGCTATGGCATGGTTATATAAATTTCTGCTGCAAAATCTGGTGGCAGATTGGAAGCATGTGTTCCAAAACGATGCCTTCCATAAGATTCCTATTGAGGCTAAAGAAAATGAGTAATGGGACTTTTATGTCCTGAACAGCAGCTGAATTTCTTCAAAGGGTTCTTTTAGTGAAATATCTTATATGAGAGCACCATTAATTCTGCACCGGTTGTAAATACTTTGGCATCTATGGACTATATATTAATTCACTGGATTGTTTGCTCCACATCTATCCCCCTTATCTTCCTAGTTTCGGTGATCCATAACCAGTAGAAATCATGTAGCAAAATAAAAGATCTATGAAAGAAAGCCAAGGAATCTAGAAGACATGTTGGGGAGATTGTAGAGATTGAGGAGGACCCTGCAGATGAAACCAAGAGTTTTCTCTCCAAAGCCATGTGAAGCCTTATGGAAGGTCTTGACATTAGAAACCTTCCTTATTTTCTAATGTCGGTGAAGACGTTAGAAAGAATGACTTAAATTTGGGTTTTAAGAAGGTCCTCAGCAGCAATACAGAGTTAAGTCAAGGCAGAAACACAAGATCCCGGGAAGCAGCAGTGGCAGTACGGGTTGAAGTACACTGGTGAGAATTCTCACAGCACTCAGGTTCTCTGACACCAGAGCCACAGCATCTACTGATACAGTCGGATTCAGATACCTGTCAAGTTCTTAGTTCAAAATTTGTCACTGCAGATCAAACACATCGATGAGATCAAGGTAAGTTGTGAGGTTTCTCCCAAGCAGTGCTCAGGAGGCTGGGCCCCCTCCCAGAGATTCTCGGCCAACTAAACCAGTCACTCAACATGAAGGTCAAATAACGCATTACTGCTTAGGCGCTGTGGTGCTAGGGATTACCTGGGAAGCCCCGGTGGTGCTTGGGTCTTGTAGTCTCGGGGATTACGTGGCAACCTCAAAGCTGCACTGCAGTGCCCAGAGGACCACGTGGAGCCAGGGACAGAAATGGAGTCAGCCGTTTGCAAGACCTGTGCCTTAATCCCAGTCATGCAAATGTCTCAACATCACATACAAGCAAAGGTGGTTCTAAATAGTTAATATACTCATATAAAATTAATATACAAGTCAATATATGGCTTGCAAAGCAATAAATAGTTTTCCTAAACGACAGCTATCTTCTTACTATGGCATGAGACAGCATAAATTCTTCATCTGGTAATTCTAATGATTTTCAAATTATCTGCTGAGTTTTAGAAAGTGTTGATTTCATCTCTTTAATGGAACAGTGCTATAATAGTGAAGACCACATCAAGATTTCCCAACATCTTCCTCATTAAAGCAACAGTGCTTCATCCCTGAAATTCAGCAGCACCTTGCCATAGCCGTAAGCCGGGCCTGCTACCTCCATCCCACTGGCACACAGGTGCAGGGGTGCTAACGTTTCCCAACAGGAAGGAAACCCGCGCACCTCAACACGTCCCCTAAAACTGTCAATGACCTGCCTGGTCGCCTCCAGTGAGAGGTCACTCTGAAGTGTCTGGCAGACAGGAACATTTCATGCTACCCCAGACCTCCCAAGGTCACCAGGTCCCACACTGATCTCTGAAGATTGTACTGATCAACAGAATTCATCAATTCTTCTCTCAAAATTTACCAAGCAGCATCAAAGTCACTCACTGTTTTAATATCTGGAACCTTTGTCTTAGTGTACATCAGTCGAAGACCAGTTCACAAACAAGGCCCTTCACATCCGATCCCCCACCAACTCACCTCGCTTCCCACTATTCCGTCCCATCCTCCACCTTACGTGGCTTACAGCTATGACAAGGTGCTGCTGAATTTCAGGTACTAATGACCAATTTACTTTACAAGCTCTCCAATCTGTACTAGCTCTCTAGCCCCTCCTTAAATATTAAGTGGCTGATGAAACTGAAGACATCTGTGGCATTTCAGATGACATGTATGCATGTATTTTCATTTACATTGTTACTTCAATCCTGTGATACATAGTACATGCCCATAATTCCCTAAACATTTATCTACTCCTTTTGAATTCCAAAATCCAAAGAGTCGTAAAGACAGAACTAATTCATTTGGGACTATCAATAATATAGCAGGTAGGGTGCTTGCATTGCATACAGCTGACCTGGGTTCAATGGAAGCACCAGGAATTCATTCAGTCCCCACCAGGAATGAGTCCTGAACACTGCCAAGGCTGACCCAAAAGAAACAAAAAATCATGATTTACAAGCCCAAATTTAGTTCCTTAATTAAATTACAAGGGAAGGCGGGTTCTAGCCCTGGCACACCATCCCAATAGAGCCTTGCCAGAATCAGAGGAACCCACACCATGAGGGCCGCCATTTTCAACATCCAAACTCCACAGCTCAACAGAGTTCCACCCAGGAGAAAAGCCTATCTCCCCCATTGAGGTTCATCAGTAAATGCATAAACTGAGAGCCTACTACAGAGTGTCTACCACCCCCACGGCAGAGCCTGGCAAGTTGCCCACGTCATATTTGATATGCCAAAAACTAGTAACAATTATAGACCTCATTCCCATGACCTGAACGGTTTGCGGCTCTTCATGTTCCTGGAGCAATCAGATGCCCTTGGGCTACCCTAGCATGTGACCGGATGTATGGAGATGTTACTAGTGCCAGCTGGAGCAAATCGATGAACAATGGGAAGATAAGTGATACTTGATCACTTGATCACTTTACATCCAGTTATTCGTCGATTGCTCGAGTGGATGCCAGTAACATTTCCATTTGACCCTGTCACGTGCCAGTGTAGCCCAATGGCATCTGCTTGCTTCAGGAATACAAAGAGCCTCAAATTGTTCGTTCAGAGTCTTGACGAAGAAGTCTGACCATCTTGTAGGAGGGCGGCCACATGATCTTTTGACATCCCGTGGGAACCAGTTGGTAATGGCTCTAGTCCAGTGGTCATCTCCAAATCGCATTACATCTCCAGCCCATCTGATTTTCGATGCCTTGGCAAATGAGACAGTGTCCCTGACTCTGAATTGTTGATGGAGGTTGGAACTCCTTGTCTCACTTGAGTGAGGCGTGATATTCCAAGCATAGCTCTTTCGATTCCTCTTTGGGAGACCCAAATAGTGTTCTCATCTTGCTTTTGTAGGGCCCAGGTCTCTGAGGCATATGTTAATGCAGGGAAAACAGTGGAGTCAAAGAGATGTGCCCGGAGCCAGAGGTTCTTTGTCCTTTTAGCTATTTCTTCGATGCTCTTGAAGGCATTCCATGCTGCTCTCTTCCTGCGCAGCTCAGGTACAAGGTCATTCATCATGTTGAGTTCTCAACCTAGGTACACATAGCTGCTGCATTCAGAGATGTTTGTTCCATTGAGAGTGAATGGGGCCTCTGGAACTAGTTCATTTTTCATGAACATAGTTTTGTTGAGATTCAGCTGTAGACCTATCTTTCCACATTCTCGGTCGAAGTCAGCCAGCATTTGTGCCACTTGACTAATGTTTGGTGTTATTAGAACGATGTCATGAGCAAAGCAGCGGTGGTGTAGTTGCCAACCATCTATCTTCACTCCCATTCCTTCCCATTCTAATTGTCACATGATGTTCTCGAGGGTGGCGCTGAAGAGTTTTGGAGAAATGGTATCACCCTGCAGAACCCCCTCTTCTGACATCAATGATCACTTCCTTGTAGAATGGTGAGATCCTGGTGGTGAATCCGTAAAACAGCTCATGAAGGATCTTGATGTATTGAGTTTGAACGCCTGTTTGGCTAGGGCTTTGATGACCACTTGGGTCTCAACAGAATCAAAGGACACAATTGAAACAAATTATCAAACGCGTGTACACAGTTTTTACTTAGCCCATTTGCAAATTTGTTTCATGGGAAAATAGAAATGTCTTTTGTTACACACCCCACTGCAGCTACATAGTACACGTAGTGCACCTACACATTTCTAAAGACCAAAATGCCTCATTTCTAAAGCATATCTGGCACTATGAGCATCCATTAAGGGATCTGGGACCTGTGTGTAAATCTCTATTTTATGAAACTTGCCTATAAATGGATAGACATGGAGAGGATCATGCTGAGTGAAATTATTCAGAGGGAAAAGGACAGATATAGAATAACTACATTTATTTGCGGGATATAAAAAAATAGTATGATACCAATATCCAAGGCCAGGCAAAACATGGTCAGGAGGTTTTGTCAGTGGGTGGAATCTACCGCAAGTGTGTGGGAGTCAAAGGTTAGGTAAGACAGAGAAAGAAACAGTGTGCTAATAATTGTTGGAAATAATACCAACCTAGAACTGACCATTGAATGTAGGCAAAGGGTTATACATGATAACCTCAAAATGTATGTACTGCAAACCACAATGTGTAAGAGAAAGAAGGGAGAGAGAGAGAAACAGAGAGAAGAGGCAAAGTGCCTGCTATAGAGGCAGGCTGGGGGAGGAGGGAGGAAATCAGGGGACAATGCAAATAAGTAAATCTGTTATCTGGTTGGAGGTCCTTGATGTACAGATTCAGACCACCGTCAGTTTCGGTGTGGATACGCTCTTCCATTGAAAATTCATAAAACTACAGAACAAATAAAACAGAATACTAAAGAGAAAGCTGCCCTGGAATGACCAACTCTCCTTTGTGGCCGTTGTATTTTTTTCCACAAATAGCCCCAATTCTCTCCCCTTCATTATCATGTAGCTTGCTTTAGCTACCAAAAAGCAGGAAGAAGTTGCATACATATTTCTGAGAGGAACTAAACACTGTCTTTCTTTTCATCTGTTCTCAGTGTTCAGGAGCTTCTTCAAGCACTGGGGTCCTAGAATGAGGACGCCTTGGAGTAGAGGCTGCCAGAGACCCAGAGCAAACATGGAGACGTGGAAAGAACAGAACCTATGTTGTTTAGGTCTGGTGTCTCTCAACAGCCCCACCAACTCTAACGGGTCCCTGTGCTAATGCTCTCTGAATCCATCTTGGCTGACCAACTTCCGTGCAGACTCCACAAGTAGTTTTTGCCAGTTGGCGCGATGTTAAGATTTGCCAGTAGATGGAGCTAGAGCGAAATTAAATGGAGAATGGGCATCTCAGGTTCTAGGGGCTCTGCTGCCCACCCAGCCTGGTTTGCAGGACACCCCTCCTAGAACACTTCTCCGGACCCCTAGGGGACCCTCTTTCCAGCAGCTCCAACAATACCCTGCAGGTGGTTTCCCAACAGTCTCAGTAGGCTGTTGGTGGCAACAGGTTGTTTCTGAGCAGAGCTGACAGACCAGCCACTCCCCATAGATGATTTCCTGCTCCAGTCTGGGGCCTCTCAGACAGCCAGAGCGGCGCCCCCAGGAAGAGGGGAATCATCCCTGGCCAAGGGAAAGGGCCTCTCCAGCTCACCCGTCCTCCACAGCTCAGCACAGCCCTGAAGCAGGGGACCGTCCCCTACCAGAGGTTGCTAGCCCCCGACATTAAAGCTGCCCTGTTCGAGTCACAAATTGGAGCTTCTGTCTTTGGACGGTGGTCTCACAGCTAGTGTGTCTAAACACACATTACTACACTGTGCAACATGAACTGGTATTCTTTTGATTTTGCTTTTTTGGGGCCTCATCGGCAATGCTCAGGGGTTACTTCTGGCTCTGCACTCAGGAATTACTCCTACCACGTGCACGGGGGCGGGGACGGGGAGCAAGAGGGTCATAGCCATATACAATGCCAGGGATCAAACCATGTGCAAGGCTAGCATCCTTACCCATTCTGTTTCTCCAGCCCAATGAACTGGCATTCTTAGCTTGTAGAAAAATGGATCGCTTTCTTTTTCTACTTTATTTCATGTCCACTTTTATTGCTTTATACACCTATATTAAACAAGCAAGTATAATTTTTAATACTGACAAAATTTAAGTCATAATATATACTCTATCTTGTCATCTAATGAAACTTCTTCCTTAATCATAAGGAGAAATTATAACACATGACAACGCACTTATTTTCCTTATCGTGAAATGTTGTCAAGTGTGCAGCCCCCCAAACTGTCGGTGAGTTTCTCACTTGAGTTACCTGACATTTAAGTCAATGTAGATTCTTGAAATAGAAAAGCCACTTCCCACCTGCCCCCAATATAAGATATACATGAAGTCATTTCTTCACTTCCTGGTGGTTTGGGGTTTAAAGGTTAGAATGACAAGAACTGGGGCCACTGCCTGGGATGGGACTGGCTCGGGTCCCCAGGCTTCCCTTCGTGTGGGTGTGCGGGAGGAGGCCACAGGTCCAGTGACAGCGTTCTGATTGTGGGGTAAGAAATCAGACTTTGGGGCCCGGGTGTAGCCCATCGGGTGGGTGTTGCCGCCGGCCCTGCCGGCCGGATCCCAGGCATACCTATAGTCCCCGGCCCGCGGGTAATTCCTGGTGAGAGCCGGAGGACCCTGGCATGCGGGCGTGCCCAAAAGAAAAAAAGAAATCAGACTTTGAGATATCCCTGAGTGGGCCCAAAGTAAGGTGCAGGTAAGGTGCTTGCCTAGCACAGGTTAACCCAGGCTCGGTCCCAGGCACCCATAAGGTTCACAGAGCTCTGCCAAGAGTGGCCCCTGAATGCAGAGCCAGGAATCATGAGCCCAAGGGTGTGGAAAAAGAAGAAAAAGAGGGGCCCGGGCGTGTCCAGCAGGTAGGGCTTTTGCCTTGCATGCGGCCGGCCTATGCCGGCCTGGGTTCGATCCCCAGCATCCCATATGGTCCCCTGAGCATCGCCAGGAGTAATTCCTGAGTGCAGAGCCAGGAGTAACCCCTGAACATCGCCAGGTGTGACCCAAAAAAAGCAAAAAAAAAAAAAAGAAATGATTCTTTGACTAAACATAGAAAGAAAAACCATATTCTTGTCAAAGGTTAAATCCAAATTCTTATGGACTCACACTGAAATATAGCTTATGCTGGAATTTCTTATTTTTATTTTTCCTTTTTTATTTTAATACATATCAAATCATGAAAGTACTACATCAAAGATACTTCAATTACTCTTCACTCTGCTACTCATATCGTTTAAAAAATTACTTATTCCTCCCACTACAAAAATAAGTCTAAATTTTGTTAATTAGTATTTTAACATTATTTAGCATTGATTTTTTGTATTTTAGTATTTAGTTAAAATATTAGCAGTTTAACATAATTTTAACATCAACAAAATTAACATTTTGTTGAAATATTAGCACATCTCCCACGTGCTGATATGTTCGTACTCTTTATCACTTAGAAATCAATTTCACTCATATTCTAGGCAAAGAATCCTGTCTCAACAGAAACGCTTTGTCTTCAAAGCCTCTGCACTAATCATTCAAATGTCTACGCTGGGCTGGGAGTACAGTGCGAAGGATTGGAGCACATGCTTTGCTTCCTGGCTTCAATCCTCAGCATCACTGGGGTGTCCAAGCAGTACATATAGTCCCAACACAAAACTAAATTTTATTTTTGGTTTTTTTTTTTTTGGCTTTTAGGGTCACACCTGACAATGCTCAGGAATTAGTCCTGGCTTTGTACTTAGGAATTACTCCTGGCAATGCTCAGGAGACCATATGGGATGCCAGGGATCAGACCCAGGTCAGCCACATGAAGACAAATGCCCTTCTCACTGTACTATTGCTCTGGCCCTTCAAAATAATTTTTAAATAAATGTCTGTCCATGCTTCTGTTCCCTTATAAGTCTATCACCAGCAAAAGGAGATAATAGCTCACATCCTAGAACAAATGCTTATTAAATTATGTTATGAAGTGGAAAAGCAGTATTTATTAAATGTATTCTGTTCTCACTTATTACATTTGTTGTTCACTGGTTGTTAGATTAGTTAATACCATTATTAATTAATGAGCATTAATATCTCATGTCCAAGAAACACAATAACAAACCTGTTGCAAATCCCAGAGATATGCATTGTTTGCCATTAGCAGCCAGTCACTCAGGAAGTGCCAGGCATAATTGTTCATTTATAAAACATCCACTACCTATTCAGAACAAACCATCCACTAGGAACACTGTCATTTCTCTAAAATCTACTAGAAAAGAGAAAGAATTATCAATTATCATAAATTTACATTATTGAGTGTGAACTCTATAACCTGCTAGAGATTAAGTCCTAACTCCCTGCTGACAACTTTAGACATCCAAAAATGTCAAGATTTTTTTATCATCTCTAAAACTAGTGAAGACAATAAGATATTCCGTATAGTTGGCATTGATGAGACTGAACCTGACAATGCATATATATATAGTATATTATATATATATAATAGAGCTTTATAACAGAGCTCAGTAAACATTCACTAGAAGTGAGCTACTAAGGAAGAAGATTGTACAGGAGGGGCTGGAGAGATAGTACAGCGGGCAGAGCATTTGTCTTGCATGCAGCCAACCCGGGTTCGATCTCTGGCATCCCCTATGGTACTCCAAGCACTGCCAGGAATGCTTGGAGTACCATAAGTCAGAGACCAGTAGTAACCCCTGAGCACTGCCAGGTGTGACCAAAAGATAAAAAGTATGAATTCAATAGTAGATAAAATAAGAATATGCTATAAGAGTTATGATAGTACAGAATCACTAATCCCATTTCTCAATGGGTTGAAGATTTGAGATGAATCTCCTTGAATGATCAATTGGACCTATCCAGAAAGAAAGTGGTAGAGCTGAATTTCAAGGCAAAGAACCAATACGTGTTAAACAATTTTTTTCAACTAGGGAAACTAACTTCAAATTGTTTGATGCCAGCAAAATAGTGCCATCAAAGGAGGGCTGGGGGATGGGGGAGGGAACCGGGGACGTTGGTGGTGGGAGATGGGCACTGGTGGAGGGATGAGTGCTGGAACACTGTATGACCAAACCCCAAATATGAACTTTTTAATTATATATCTTTGTAATTGTAAAAACAAGTTTAAAAAATTTTTTAAAAAATGTTCACCAGATATAAAGATTAATGGGTCATCTACTATGCTTCAAGGCTTATAGTTTATACAAAATGCAGTGGGCAAGCACTGAAGAATTTAAAATGCATTTGTGTGTTAGCCTGTTTTACTATTTTGGAAGTTGTATTAGAGTGGGTGAAGGTGAAAGTGAAGAGACCTGGTTAGAAGAGTCATTAAGCAAGGGTGGGAACATGGCTCAGTGGCAGACCGCATGCCTGCATGTGGAGGGCCTGTGTTTGATCACCAGCACTGGTCTACGGCACACTTGCCTGGGGAGGCCAAGATTCAATCCCTTGCAAACACACAGTCCCCAAGCACCGCCAAGAACCACTCCCAAACTCTGCCAACTGTATCTCCCATATACAAGAAAGAAAAAGCACAGACACGCAAAACAAAATGAAGGCATGAAACAATGACAATAAAAATGAGTGAAGACAGATTTCAAAGATAACTATTAGATAAATAACAGGATTTAGTAATCGATTATATTTAAGAGCTGAAGTAGAAGGAAATTAGGATGACTCCCACCATCACAGGTTTTAGTAACAAACGCTTATTGAGTGACAGTAGGTACCATCAATTAAGCTATCTTTTATTCATGGGACGTCTAATAGGGCAGGGGTAGTCATGAGTTTTATAAGCATAGAGATAAGTTGATTGATTATGAATGGCTTTAAATAGTCCTGATTTCTTCCTCCGCCTTTCTTTCCCTTCTCTTCTTTTCTCCTTCTTGATCTCTTCTCTCTGTATTTCCATTACTTCCCACTCTACCCCACCTTTATCATCGTGTAATTAAACCCAGTGCTCATATTGGTGCTAAACAGTTTTACAAAAAATTAAAGCTCTGAATGAAACAAATAGCTATCTCAAACAAACACAGCTCCTGAGAGTAGAAGACTTCAGAAAGTTGCATAGTGGGGGACAGCCACGGAGGCTGACATCACAGGAACCTACTTCTACACAGCTGTCAGAGGCTGGTGATTCTCACTCTTGAACTTTTCAGAATCTGTTGGGCTTCTCTGCCTCCAAACTGACTGCCTCATTCCACACCTCCAACATTTACCACCTGCATTGCTATCAGAGTCTAATTAGAGTGCCCCTAACCTAGCATTTTCTCATCCATCTACTACACTAAAAGAATAGGGTCTTGTCCCAACAGAAACCTTTTTATTGTGACACTACCTAAAAATCCCCCCCATTACTCCATACTACCCACAGGATTAAATTCAAATAAAAAAA
Organism: Cryptotis parvus; assembly: GCA_021461705.1. Taxonomy (NCBI): domain Eukaryota; kingdom Metazoa; phylum Chordata; class Mammalia; order Eulipotyphla; family Soricidae; genus Cryptotis; species Cryptotis parvus. The sequence continues at coordinate 24,880 of JAJIBD010022021.1, read as the reverse complement.
TAGAAAGCTCTTTCGAGGCTCTGTGTTTTCTCCCCAGTCTCCTCTCTGACTTGCCTCCATTTAATTCCTAAACTCCAGGCTATCTCCAGTTGACTGTGCTGACCACACACTGTCTCTTGTACAAATGAAGAGAGTCTGCAGGGACATTAACATCTACTCTCCCTTTGACGCTCAGCCTAAATGGCAGCTCCCAAAGTTAGGTCAGGAGCTCCTCAGACACGAGTATATGACATACATATAACCACACTGCACTGTGCACCATGGTCTCAGAACACTTGACAAGCTTTTGTTTTTCAGTGCCGGGATCAAACCCAGGTCCTCATAATTATGAGGCAATGAGCCCCAAGCCTGGCCCCACACAATATCTAAATTGTCCTGTGTCATGGTTCTAACAATGAACACATTGGGGCTAGCGGGTAATGGTTACAAATATTTTAACATTCAGAGATTTCATTAAGTAACCACAAAAAATAAAAAGTACTTCTAATCATTAATATAGTTACTGTCTCGAAATAGAATTCTAAAGGTTTTTAAAAGATAAATTGATACATTTAAACAACAAAAAAGAGACAAACTATTCATGAGATTGTCTATTGTGTTTTCTAATCTGGTTATAAGGTACTAGCATTACTTTTACCTAATTTGTTCATGACAGCTTACAAGTTTGTGTAATATGTGTTTTTACTTCTATATTCTTAGATGATCAGCCCTAAAGGATATGAATTCTTTCTCGCTAAACCCTCTGAGCAGTCCTTGTCATTCAGCTGTTAAACACTTTGAGACTCTGTAAGTGCTTGTAGACAATAATTTTTAAAGTAAAAATTTTTCTTAATTTCTAATATTTCTCTAATTAAAATGATATATGATAACGTCTCTAGTCTAAACAGATCCATATTTAGTCCCAAGAAAGATGAGCTGAAATCGCACACAGATATTAAGTTGGCTTCCAGTAAATGATGCAGAATTGGACAAAGGCATCAAGATTACATTTGATTTCACAAACAAACGCATCATCACAAAGGCAAACATTTTCTTTTAGATTATTGAAATTCATCTTAAAATAAATTCCTAAATGGACATAGTATTTCATCCCAATGTTTCATTCATTCTCCCAGCTAATATGTTTGAATACTGCTATGAGCACATATCATGAACCAGAAGCAGAGGCTTCAATGGTGAGCATTATTTGTTTTTAATAATTTTTACTTAAGAACTATAACTTACGAAGGTATTTATAACTGAGTTTAGGCATGTAATATTTCCACACCAATCCCACCACCAGTGTTAGCTTCCCTCCACCAGTGTTCCCATACTCCACCCCTTCCCAAACCCACCCACACACACCCGGCCCTGCCACCTTCACAGGCACATTACAAAGTTCGGTGGCTGCAGCTTAGATCTCATGTTTTCAGAGTGTTGAGTTTGTATTTAGGATATATGACTATACCAGTGATGACCACCGTTGATAATTAAACCACCTGCTCTCTGAGAGCTTATATGCTAGCAATGTGGATAGAAGATATATTTAAATCATTGTAAACACTGAAAAGTATTATCAGAGATACATTAAAGATGCTCAGATAAAGAGTAAAGGAGAAAACCTACTTAAAAAACATTGTCAGAGACTAGAGTGATAATACAGTAAGTAGGATGCCTGCTTTGCATGCAGCTGTCCTGGGTTCAATCCCCAGCACCCATAGGGTCCTGAGCCCTGTCAGGAGTGATCCCTGAGCACAGAGCCAAGAGTAAGTTCTGAGCAACACTGGATGTGACCCCCAAGTGGAAAAACAATAAAAGTATCATCAGCAAGTATTATCAGCAGTATCATCTGCTCTCAACAGATGGTAATTTGGAGCAAAGCCAGAAGTGTGCAGAAAAGCGCCTAGGCAAAGACTGAAACTAGGGGGGTGGGGTATGGGAAGGAGGGTCAACCTCAGCTCAGCTCTGATACCAGGTTTCAGAACGAGATTCACCTGGTTAGATGTGGCACCTGGGTTCTCAGACATAATATGAATGACAGAGGTAAGTAAATACATATTTTAATTTCTATAACTAATTGCCTCCTATGTATTCACTTTGCCAATAGCCAGTAACTTGGTATCAGCAAGTCATATTTTCACTCTACCACTCAGTTATAAAACTGCCTAAGAATGAATGGCTTTCACCAAAAAAATACTTTCAAATCATCTTCTTCCATCTCCCCATCCCTGGTCCTTGAAAAGTCCTCTGGGAATATTTTTACTTTACAGTACACAAGGAAAATAAACTCCCAATTTAAAAACAAAAGCAAAAAAAGGAAGATTTCATCCACATTGTTATGACAAATATTGTAAAGTTTAAAGACTGCTTGTCCATATCAGTTAACAAAGCAACTCTATTTCTGTATAACTTTGTTCTGGGACATTTCAGCCAAATAGATAGTACAGGGGCTAATCCAATTGCCTGCAGGAGGCCAACCCCAATTCAGTGCCTGCAGACAGTCCTCAGAAGTGATGGCTGAGCAAAGCCAGGAATAGCTGCTGAGCACCAGTGGGTATGGCCCAGAAAAACAAAAACAAAAGAATGTTTCAAGTCAAAATTCCCTGTATTTGTCATGGCTGCCTCTTCCACCTCTGCCTGAGTTACACAGTATATGCCATTTTTATGATGTACATTATAATGGGGAACGGTATTTTTAATTGTCTGAGTTGCTCTAAAATATAAAATATATATAATTTATTAGATATTCTCATACTATACCTATGTATGAGATATTCTCATACATATACGCTATGGAGTGCTGGGGATCAAGCCAGAGGTGGCCGCGTACAAGGCAGGTGGCTTAACCCTGGAGCTCTCTCAGTCTAAAACATCTCTTCTTCTGGCATCCTCTTCCTTCACTCCACCCAGCAGAAGAGCCTATCACAGCCCCAAGTGGTCACGCAATTCATCAATAAATGCTGGCGATCATAGGTGACTACAAAAGTATTCCACCCACACGGCAGAGCCTGGCAAGCTACCCGTGTCGTATTTGATATGCCAAATACCAGTAACAATTATATACTTCATTCCCATGACCTGATGGAATGGTTTGAGGCTCTTTATGTTCCTGGAGCAAGCAGATGCCCTTGGGCTCTACCAGCATGAGACAGGACATATGGAGATGTTACTGGTGCCTGCTCCAGCAAATCGATGGTGAACGGGAAGACATTGACAGTGATACATACTATACCAGTCAATTTTTTAGGATGTACTTTGTTTATTTTATTTATTTATTTTGGTATTTTTGGCCAGACTTGGCTGTGCTCAGGGTTTGTTCCTGACTGTGTACTCAGAGATCATTCCTGGCGGTGCTCAGGGAGCCTTACGGGACACCAGGGATCAGCCTGGGTCAGCAGCATACAAAGCAGGTCCCCAATTCACAGCTCCAACCCCAAGGATGCATTTTTAACTCCTTTAAAATTATGGTTTGGGGTCAGGGAGAGAGCTAGCCGGAAGAGCCAGTGTGCAAGCTGTGCTGAGGGAAGCAGAAGTTCTATTCCCGACACGTAATTCCCTGAGCAATGAATGAGCCAGAAGCCGGCTCCAAGCAAGGCCACCTGTGTCCCAAAATGCAAACAAAATTCTAGGTTTTTCTTTTTTGGTAATAGTCATGGTTACTTACATATGAAATCATTATTTTTATTAATGTCTTCATCATTAAATTGCATCTTTTTTAATTTCATTGTGTTTTGCTTGGTTTTAAGGGTCACACACAGAAGTGCTCAGGGTTTACTCCTGGCTCTGTACTCAGGGATCACTACAGGTGGAGGGCAGGAGACCATCTGGGATGCAGGACAAAGGCTTTAACTGCTGGACCCCTGTACTATCTCTCAGCCCCTGATAGTTTCTTTAAGACTAAAATGCGTGAGAGTGGCCCTGAGGATCGGTACAGAGGGTAGGCACTAGCCTTGCACGCAGTTGACCTGGATTCAATCTCTGGCAGCCCATATGGTCCCTCGAGGACCTCCAGAAGTGATCCCTAAGTGCAGAGCCAGGAGTAACATCTGAGCAACGTTGCGTGTGGCCCAAAAACAAAAAAAAAATTTAAAGAAGGGGATGGAAAAGAAAATAAGGGAGACCATTCTGAGTATACAAAAAAAAATCTAGAAGTCATAAAGCGAAGGCGGTAAATTCAAGTACTTTTCTTAACAATCACAGCCAGAAAAAAAAAGAAGCAGCAGTGAGATCATAAAACAACTGACATACACAAGCAATAAATGACCAAATGACCAAAAGAAACAGCAACTAAAAAGGTTCTACACTGGCGCAAAAGGTTCTCAACGCCACTCCTAAGAAAACTATAATCACATCTACAACAGAACATTTCCATCAAATACTGGCAAAGATTATCACAGAGTTTGCAAGAATGTGGGAAGGTTCCTAGTACATGTCACTTTGTACAAACTTTCTCTATCAGAAAGAGATGAAATCTTGCCTCCTACAATATTGAAGGAGCCTGAGAGAAGACGCTAAGCCAAGTCAAAGAGTGAAAGAGGATTGCTGAATGGCCTCTCTCATGTATAATACCAACAACCAAAACAAAGGAACTAATCACAACAAAAAATAACTCAGACTCCAAAACAGAGATGGGGGGGGGGGAACTAGGAGGAAAAAGCAGGGGAATCAACATGATCCTGAGAATAGCACTTAAATTTTGGAGGCTTTTTTTTTTGGTGAGTATGGTGAGACACTTTGGTGAGTGTGGAAAAATCTACTGTGAAAAATCTACACAGGTGTATGAAGCTGTATCCCCACAAGTTATATACCGTTGTACACCAATAAGAAATGAGCAACATTTTAATAAGGGGACAGTCCACAGTCCTCAAAGAAGAGCTTTGAAACATTAATCAGTAAAAGGATTTTAAAGATTTTACTGGGGCCTGAGCAGCAGTTACGCCAAGTAGGGCACTGGACTTACATGCTGGGTTCAATCTCTGGCACCCTTTATATAAATCCCCAAGCCCACCAGGAGTGACCCCTGAGTGCAAAGTCAAGAGTCACTCTGAGCACAGCCAGATGTAACCAAAATCCACACACAAAAAAAGCAGATTTTACTGACATATTTACACAAACTAAAACTTAAAGGAATTAATGTAAATTTTTTTGAAAATAAATACTAGGGGCTAGAGAGACAGTATAGCTGATAGGGCACTTGCCTTGTATGCAGTCAGCCTTGGTTCAGTCCCAGCATCCTATATGGTATGCCAAACACCATCAGGAGGAATTCCTAAGTGCAGTGCCAGGAGTAATACCGAGCATCATCAAACGTGGACCAAAACCCAAATAATAATAATAATAATAATAATAATAATAATAATAATAACAGTAGTAGCCGTAGCAGCAGCAGTAGTGTAGTAATAGTAGTAGTAGTAGTAAAATAAATACTAACCAAGGAGCTATCTAGAGAAAAAGAAAAGAAAAGCTTTCCAGAAACTGTAGTATCTCACTAATGTATCAAATGGAATAATGCAATTGTGACAGAAAACTTCCTGAATATGTGTATGTTTAGCCTGACTTAAATAATTGCTAGTGATTAGATATAGATTTTAATTACTTTCTTAAGAGAGAATATTATAGGATTCTCCAAATATTTGGGCTGTATACCCTTTTTTAAAAGTACATAGGGGCCGGAGTGATAGTACAGTGGGTAGGGTATTTGCCTTGCACGCAGCCGACCAGGGTTCAATCCCTGGCATCCCATATGGTCCCCCAAGCACTGCCAGAAGTAATTCCTGAGTGAAGAGCCTGGAGTAACCCCTGAGCATTGCCAGGTGTGACCAAAAAAGGAAAAATAAAGTACACAGAACACAAGTAGTTATGTGTACCTTAATACTATAAATCTAGTATTTATAAATACTAGATTTTTAAAGTAGTTTTATTTATTTTTATTTTTTATTATACCACCATAAGACATACAATTACAAGGGTGTTCATAATTGGTTCTTGATAATACAGTATTCCAGCACCCATCTCTCCACCAGTGCCCCATTTCCACCACCAATGTACCCCCCCCTCCCCCCACCCCCCAGGCTGCCTCAATAGCAGCCCCGTTTCCCTCTCACTCTCTCTCTTTCTCTCTCTCTCTCTGCATCTCTCTCCCTCTTCTTTTACACATTGTGACTAGCCCTGCAGATATTTAGAGTTATCACTTAAGTCTCTTTGTGTATATTCAATGGTGAGCTTTAATCTGCCATTACCATTTCCCACACTTAGTAACTAACATTAAAGTAGATTTTAAAAGGCAGCAGACATTTCAATCAGTTTCTCTAGGAATAGATGTTTATTTGAAATTAAATAAAGATGACAAGAGAAGGAAAAAGTATAATGTAGCCATTACCAGACAAATGGCCTACCACTTAATGGTAAATAGTAATCATTGAAGGTAATTAGTATTTTCCTTATGTATTAAATTTGTAACCCAAGATCCAATGTTGAAAAATTACCTAATAAATTGCCAAATTATTCAAAACAATTTGTCTCTCATTACTATAACTCTATAATAAAGTCTATTCTTCTCCCAGCCTACTCTTATTTTCTTACAAAACAAAAAAGCGTTTTTTAAAGAATGTCTGAAATTAAGTTTTCAAATATATTATGCTTTAACTTCCAACTCACTAAAATAAAATATAAAAATAACTTTGAAATTATGTAGGCCAATTTGAAGTATGAGCCTTCCAATAAGGTAGACATATGAATAGATATTAAAATTAATAATCTTACTATCATAATTTCATATATAGTTAAAGGATGTGTGCTTTTACCTAAACTATGCAAACATGAATGCGACCTACACAGAAATTTAATACATAGATCTGAAAAACCCTTCCAAAATATTTTCCTAGCATACTGTTCATTTTGAGTAATCCTTGGCTCACTACTCAAAGTTCACTTGAACTTCAAATTTTTCTATGTAGAAAAATTTAGAACTATATAGTGATTATTACTTAACATGTCATAAACACATTTAAGCATGTGGGTCAAAGAAATGAAACTCCATTTTATTTGAACACCATCTTAGGAACATTTTTATTGTAATTAAAGTAAAATTTAACTGTGATTTTATTATAATTTGAGTAAAATATAAAATCATGTTACCTAAATATCAAACTGTTAATCCTCAAAATCCTGGCATAATTAATATATGTAATACAGTTCAGACTGTGCACTATTTCAAACAATGAAATCTTGTCACTGTGCCAACATGACGGTGCCTTGAGGGCACTGTGCTAAAGGAAGTAAGTCAGAGACAAATACCTTCGGACCTCGCTAATAAGTGGTCGCCTGAGATGTGGGGTAAAGGGATGAGGGAGACGGGTAGAGGGATCAAAAAGTACAAACTAGAGCCAGAGAGACGGAGAAACTGTGCTCATGCCTCTGAATGAAGCATTCACTGAGTACCAAGATGCCACTTGTCTCAGGGCACCGCATGGTCCCCACTTCTGGGCACCACTGTATATGACCTCCAAACAGGCCCCCAAACACAAATTACCAGCTGACAAATAAGTCACAATGCTTAATTTACAGCGAGAGGGCTATGCTTGATACTGTTATAAGCGAATCTGAAAGTTAGCGCTCATTACAAGGAAAAAGAAACCTTTTAAGTACCTAGTGACTGAAGCCAGTGTGAGTTTGGCGACCACGTCACACCGTCTATAAACATCGAATGACTATGTCGAAAGGTAGTGTCACAGCCAGCTCTACCAGAGACAAGGAAGTAATGCGCTGTTATCCAGCAGTCAAACTAAACTACTTAAACCTCTTCATTTGTCTCTTTCCCCAAGAGTCTGGTGAATCATATTCTCAAACAAGTCTTCAAACCCGGAAAACGACGTCAAAGATAAAATTCTCAATTTCCGTCAATCCATTCTCTTGGGCCTCACCTAGGTTGGGAGCTGGAAGTCTGGGAGGCAGGGCTAGATCACACCTGGCTGTGCTCAGGGGCTACTGCAGGCTCTAAGGTTAGGGGTCAACTTCCAGCTGTGCGCAGAGACCCACACAGTGCCAGGGTCCCAACCCCGTCCAACTGCAGGCAAAGCATGTGCTCAGCCCATTGAGCTCTTTTCCGCCCGTCCTTTAATATTTTTTGAAAGGGGGGAACGTTTTTCTCAAAGATGTAGTGATATTTGCTGTATTTACAGCACGGATGATTCAAGTGGTCTTTTTCATGAAAATACTGAAATACGTGGTAGGCAGTATCGTTTCTCGACAGGTGCATTCAAGAGCACTGAATTCAACCAACTGTTCTTAAACGTCACATGATGCCAGGTGGGGGGAACTCGACACTTTTTCCAGCTGCGATTTTCTCGGGCCAAAGTGCCAAGAGCATTCTTGACGGCTGGCAGTGAGAGGCAGGACCAGCTTACCTCCCAGCGAGCACTCCATTTCCCAATTAACAACAATAATAATCATAATAATAATAAAAATATTTAAAAAACATGTTTGCAAAGGGCACGGCCACGTCTCGTGCACGATCTCCTTTGACTAAGAAATCAAATCGTCAGACAAGCGGGGTGGGGAGAAAGGCGGCGGCTAAGACGCGGTCTCCACTGCACGGACTCCAGGAGGCGGCTCCGAGCCGGGACCCGCGCGGGTGGACAGTTCCCTGGTGCTGAAATGCCGCCGCCGGCACCCCAGGTGCTGCCCGCGGGCTCGCGCCGCACACCTGGAGCAGGTAGGAGGCGGCCCCGAGCGCCGACCTGCTCCCCGCGGGCGCCTCTCCCGAGGCTCCCCGGGGATGACGGCGATTTACCCGTCGCCACCGGGAAGTGCCGCCCCGGCAGGGTGTTCGCACCCGCCGAGGGGGGAGGGGCCGGAAGATGGCGGCGGCCGCACACCCACCCGAGACGCACCGGAGCTCTAGTCCCGCCGCCCTCCAGCCCGCCGCGCCGCCCCAGGCCCCAGAGCTCCCGGCGGCGGCGCGGACGGAGCGAGACTCGGGGCCGCCGTCGCCGCAGCCGCCGCCCGCGTCCCGGCCGGCCCCGGGAGCACCTGTGCACGGCCATATTGGATTCCGCGCCCCAGTCACCGAGCGGGCGCGGGGGCGGCGGGGGCCAGGGCCGGCCACGCGACCCGCTTCAGCTCCCGGCGCCGCGGGGACCCCGGAGCCCCCTACGAGCCGGCGGGGCCGCGCCCCGAAGGACGCCCGGGAACGTGAACAAACGCCACCGTCTAGCCCACCGGCCTGGGCGCCCGGCCCTGCCCGACTCACGCGGACACTCACTCCCACACACTCACTCGCGCTCTCACACACTCGCGCTCGCTCGCTCACGCACACTCGCTCACACACACTCGCTCGCTCACACACGCGGCGCGCGCGACACCCGGAAAGTCGCCCCGTGGCGGGCGCCGGCCGCAGCGCTCGGAGCCCGGGTGACGCCGCGCTAGGAGCGAGGGCGGCGATCCCGGGGCAAGCAGCGGCCGAGGGGGCGGAGGGCGGCGGGAAGACGGAGCCGCGCGTCCTTACTTGAGCACCGACTGCTCCTTCTCCTCTTCTTTCTTCTGCCGATCCATGACGGCCAGGATGATCTTCCTCTCCTCCTCCGTGAGGTGGCTGAGGTCGGGCATCTCGGGCTGCAGAGGCGGCTGAGAGGCCGCCGCCGGGGCGGCCGCCGGGCGGCCCCGCGGCCCGAGCGGCGCCGACATGTTTGCTGGAGCCGGAGCAGCCGAGGCGGGCGGGGAGGCCACTCGGCCGGCGACTGCGGCGGCACCGGCGCGGGCGGCTGGAGCAGCCTCCGGCGCTGGGACAAATACATACAAATCAATGGCCTTCAATCGGCCGCCACAGCCCCCTCCCCCAAGACTGGCGGCGCGGGGGGAGGGCGCGCGCGCGGGGGGCGTGCAGGGGGCGCGCGGGGGGAGAGGCGGCTGCTGCCCGCGGGCGCCCGGCTGCCAAGTGAGCGGTCGGCGGGGCGGGCGGGCGGCGGAGTGAAGGTGGCGGCGCCGGCCCGGGGTGGGGTGACTGGAGGGAGGCGGGCGGGGGAAGGGGGCGGCGCGCGGGCCCCGGCGCGAGGGGTCCGCCGCGGCGCCGGGGAAAGCGAGGAGTCCGCGGGGTGCCCCGGCGGTGGCGGGCCGGAAAGCCGGGACCAAGGACTCGGAGAAGCAGCCGCTCAGCCGTCCCGCCGGCGGAAGCGTCAGCCGGACTCCGGGAGGGGGCAGAGGGGCGCGGGGCGGCCGCCCCAAGACGCGGCGGGGTTAGCGCGGAGAAGCGGCAGCCACCGAGGGCCGGCGGGGCCGAGGGGCCGCGAGACCCGGGGCCGAAGCCCCGCGGCTGCCAACGCCCGGAGGCGAGCGAGCTGGGGCTGCGGCGCGCCGCTCGCTCTTCATCACGCGCCAGCCTTGGGTGTGTAGGGGCGGTGGGGGGGTGTCCCCCGGGGTCCCCCGGGCCGCCGTCGCCGCTCCCTGGGGTCAGTGGAGCGGGCGCCGCGGGCCCCTCCTGCCCTCGCTGCGCCGCCGCCGCCTCTCGTTGCCGCCGCCCGGTGCCGCCGCCCGCGCCTCCTCCGCCTCCCGGGCTCCTCCCGCGGGGGCCGCGTCACCTCGCGCTCAGGCCCGGCGCGGCGGGCGCCCCTCCCGAGCGCCACCGGGAGGCCCGGAGGGGTGCAAAAGGGGGGACGCGAGAGTGCAAGGGCGGAGTTGCGGGGCCGCGTGCGTGGGAGGGAGACCCGGAGGAGTGCGGAGCAGGGCGGGAGGGGGGTGGAGCCAGGGTGCAGGGGGCGCGCCGCACTTGGGCCGGGTAGGAGTGTGAGCCTCGGACCCGGGGGGGGGGGGGGGGGGGCACGGCGGGACTAGGATCAGGTCTGGAGATGAAGTCGTGGGGCGTCTGAGGTTTGGGAAAGGAGGGAACTTGGGGGGCGAAGGGGGCGGCGCCGGGGTGTCAAGCCTGGCGTGGCGGGATGCTTTGGGGGGTGATTAAAGGACTGAGCAAGTGTAGAGGGTCTCCTCGCTTCGGGGACGGAGTTCAGGAGCTCGAAAGAGCGTGGGTTTGGGGGTTAGCCGAGGTCTTCAGGCAGGGGTTCATCGATCCGGGAAGGGGCTGGCGGGAAAGACAGTGGGGTGTGGGCGCAGGTGAGGTCGCGAACCTGGCGGGGAGTGGGGAGGAAGTTGTGGGTAACTCGGCGAGCGATGCTGGAAGGGGAAGGCAGAGAGAGAGGGCGCGGAGAAAGGGGGTGTTGCCCCCTCCCAGGGACGGGGACGATGGGAGACTGCAAGGTGCCCTGAGCCGGGGACAGCGGAAGGGTGCCGGAGCCAGGGGGTTTGGGGCCCTTTGGCCCCTTGGCGTCGATCTGGAGAGCAGTGTCGGAGAAGCGGGGAGCCAGGAGCTGGGGTTCGAGTTTGGAGCCTGGTTGGCGATTCGCGGAGCCGGGGGGGTGGGGGGGCGGGGCGCGGGGTCGAGTTGTGGGTGGAGGATCAGCAGCTGCGAAGACCGCGGCTGCCGGGCGCGCGGGGTAGGGCCTTGCGCGCCCCAAGACTCCCGGCTGCGCGGGGAGAGGCTAGGAAGGGTGGAGGGCAGAGGTGAAGCGGGGGAGGGCCCAGCTGGGCGGGATCGGCAGCGATCGCCCTTCTGCGAGCTCTCTGCAAGCTCATTGCGTGCGTGCGTGTGCGTGCGTGCGTGTGGTTGTCTGTGTGTGTCTGTGTGTCTGTGTACCGTATACGTACACACCCCTACCTCGCCTTTCCACATTTGCGCTGTTTTGAACCAGTCTGCATGTGTATGTGTATGTGTGTATGCTCAGCCCACGTACCCCCGCCTTCCATCTTCAAGCTGTTTTGTACCAAGCTAGATTCTGATCTGCTGAGTAGTATAAAGCCTTTGGGGGTTGTATTGTATTTACCTTCGCTGTGTGAGTAGTAAGCTCTCTCCTCCCTCTGTTCCCCAGGTGCCATCTGACTAGCTCCCAATTTAAGAAAGCTAAGGGACACAAGAAGCCCTAGAAATCTCTTGTGATTTCTAAGCTCAAAGGTCTGTATTTCTTTTTCTCTCTTGCCTTGTGAAGAGAGACAGGTTTATGGCTATTTTTATTTGTGTATTTATTTATTTTCAAATTGCCAGCTTCAAATCCAAATAACTCTCGTCCAAATAACTTTGTTTTCGTCTCTTTGGTGCTAAACAAACTGGGTGAGATCTCATGAATACCAATTTACTTGATCTTGTTTTCCCATTTAGAAAATCTTTATGAATCGCTAATCCAATCTCCTCCTATGGGATATTGAACACTGAACTCAGCGGCATGGAAATGGTGATGCTGGAATTAGATCCTATATGTTTGTACTCAGATTGGAAACCTTGGTGGTTTTCAGCTCTGGTTGCATTCAAGTTACCCAGCTCACTTTTTTAAATGCAATAAGATTCAGTGAATAAATAATGAAATAAATCTCTGGGTTTAGGAACCTGGGCAGGGACGTACTTTGAAAAGTCCCCAGTGACTATCTAAAATGTATGGCCTCCAGGCCAGAGAGATTTGTATGGGGGTAAGGCCCTTGTCTTACACATATCTGACCCTCTTTGCATCCCCAGCACCGCATATGGCCCCCTGAGCACCGCCAGGAGTGATCCCTGAGCACAGAGGAAGGAGTAAGTCCTTAACAGTGCTGAGTGTGGCTCAAAAATTAATAAATAAAATGTGTGGTCAAGGCTGAGAATGCCATTGTGTGTACTACAAATAGATCATGGGAGGCTCCTGGGATATGGAAAATAGCCAAAAGAACCATTACAGGGAGTCTGAATTTTTTACCTAAAATTGCAAATTTAGCATCTTCTAATAACAATTGTACTTTCTTTCCATCTCATACAGATTGGCAGGTATAGGAAATACCTATGATGACTTTTGCACAGAACCCCTAAGTTCCACAAAAAATGCACCCAAGCTCCTTTAAGAGAGAAGAAAGCCAAACTAAAAATAATCCGAAGATGGGTGGAACACTCATTCTACCTTAGTCAACTATTTCTGAGCCAAATGTGAAGTAACACCCCCACTGCCCAGCCCTTGTCAACTCAAGAGAAACAAGCCAAAATACACTGCTAGGAGGCAGACACGCTAACGTTAACTTCGGCTTGGTTATGCTGAGACTGTGCAATGGGAACTGAAAACTGGTTTCCCGAGGACTACAGTTTGGGCTTCCTTTACAGAAAAGACTCATGCCGAGGGCCTACAGTGTCTCCTGTTATCACATGGTTTGCCTACGGGATGCCTATACTACTGTCTCCCTGTGCCATGCCAGCATATAAAATCCAGGATGCTAAAGGCACCCCTACATTCCTAACTTGTTTCAGGATGATGCAGAAATCAGTGGGTTTGCTGTCACTGTGTTTTAACATTTTTTTTCTGCAGTCTCTAGGAGTGGAAGTACCTTAAAATCATCTCCGAGCCTCATATCACTGTATCACCGTCTTCCCGTTCATCATCGATTTGCTCGAGCAGGCAGCAGTAATATCTCCATATGACCTGTCTCAAGCAAGTAGAGCCCAAGGGCACCTGCTTGCTCCAGGAACATAAAGAGCCTCAAACCACTCCATCAGGTCATGGGAATGAGGTCTATAATTGTTACTGGTATTTGGCATATCAAATATGACACCGGTAGCTTGCCAGGCTCTGCCGTCTGGGTGGGCTCCTTTTCAAAATAAAAAATGCTGTCAAGGCATACATCATATAATGGACCAAGAATTTTTAAATGGGCTACTTTTCAAAATAGTCCCAGTTTCACATTAAACTGGTTCGGTGCTGAAGAAATTAGTGGCCTCACATGTGGTCACTTCTATAAACCCTGGTATGATCCCAGGTACCACATGTATATGGTCCCCTGAGCATGTCAGAGTTATTCTGGAGCACAGAGTCAGGAATAGGCCTTGAGAACTGCAAGGTGGACACCCTCTCCGCCCTAGCCCTCCCACCCCACAAAAAGCAATAATGTATATAGAGTACTGAAGAAATCAAAATAGCTCCAAAAGATCTCTGTCTTGGAGCCAGAAAGATATAGTACAGTGGGTAATGCAACTAACCTAAATTTTATATCTGCCATTGAATGCAGCCCCCCAGGCACCACCAGGAGTGATCCTGAGCTCACCACACACAACACACACACACACACACACACACACACACACACACACACACTGGCCTTTGATCTTACTACAATATGAATTCTGTTTGTTTTGTTTTGGGGCTACTCCTGGCTCAATGTTTGGGGAACCAAATGGTGCCAAGAATCAAATACAGGTTCTTACATACACAGCATATGTTCTGGTCTCCCCATCTCCACAGTATGAATCTCAAGAGGTGATGTGTTCTGCTTCTCTGTTCATCTTGTTCTTTACTAAAAATGGCTCTCAGGGCGAGTGATAGTATAGCAGGTAGGGCATTCACCTTGCATGCAGCCAACTCAGCTTCGATCCCCAGGATCCTATATGGTCCCTCGAATAAGGAATAATTCCTGAGTGCAGAGCCAGGAGTAACCCCTGAGCATCATCAGGTGTGACCAAAGAAAATAAAAAAAAAAGATTGGTTCCCATACCTCTATTAAAGTATCCATTTTTCAGAAACAGGACCCGCAAATATGTTCTGGAAAGCACACGTGAGGCCTCCAAGCACATGCCCTCTTGAGCCACAACCATTACTTATCCTTTGCTGAATGCAAAGTTGCTTAGCTCAGCAACTTTGTTTCCTCAGCTTTTATCTCCTTTTCCACCCCTTGCACAATCACATAAACAACCGTAAAGAATGAGAAAACTCTCTTGCTGGAGTCTGAAGAGGGGGAAACAGGAGTAGTAGCCAGAAATCAAGTATAAAAAAAGGTTGCGGCCAGCTACGCTGAAGAATATGTCTATAATCATACAGAAGTGAGCAGGGCTAGAGTTGTTTGCTTTGGGCTTTGTTTTGTTTTGAAAACTGACTTGATCAGCTTTGATTTTTTAGAAGAATATCCCAAGCGCTTGCTAATATTGCTAATGTGCAGCAGTTTAGGCTTACAGATCTGCAGAGCAGAATTTTTCACTTCCTTATTATTATTAAAATTACTCATTATTAAAAAATAATAAACAGAATTTATTTTTTCTGGCTGTTTTTCTCAGTACACTTTACCAGCATAATAATGAGGCCAAGATCATAGTTCCAACCGCTGGGTGACTCAGTCAGAGCAGGGCCACAGCGACTGTTGATCCATGCCAGTTGTCAGATGACAGCATCTCATCTTGACCAGGAACTGAATGGCAGAATTGGTGGGTCTGATTCATCAAAAGGCATCAGCATTACTGGAAAATTAACTCCTGGCGCTTAACTATAGGCCATTCAGCCATAATGTCCATTTAAATTAAAATAACATTATTATATTAGTGATAACAGAAGAGCTCAGAATCAGAGGAAGGAATACATTGTTCTTAGAAAAGATGCTAAAATGTAGTTATTGAGATTTGGGGCCAAGAAGTAATGAAAACTGGTGGGTATTGATATAGATAAGGTTCATTAATTACTTTGTGTGCATTAGCAATATGAGATTATTCCTAATTTTATCATAAAATCCATAGAGGCATTTGTGTTTGAAGGATCTGGGAAAATCTTATTAAATCATCTGTTTATCATACAATCAAGTTATTTCCATTTTTGTTTCTTAGCCATCAACAAGTACATCTTAAAAGAAGATAATATTAGAAGTTGAGACTTAAAGGCTTATTCCATGTTAGTCTTTAGTTAATTACTGGCTCTTCTAAATTATAACTCTGATCACTCATAGAAATTAAAAAAAAACAGTTAAATTTACTGAGGTCAAAGAAAAATGCTGTCATCTGACAAGTCTTAATGAACAAGTGAATCTAGGGATTAAATATCAATTAGGGAGCAACTGTAGATGTTATCTGAGTTTGTTAACTATCACTATCACTATCACTATCTTCCCGTTAATCATCTATTTGCTAGAGCGGGCACCAGTAATATCTCCATATGTCCTGTCTCATGCTAGTAGAACCCAAAGGCATCTGCTTGCTCCAGGAACATAAAAGAGCCTCAAACCATTATATTAGGTCACGGGAATGACCCAATATAAATGTTACTGGTATTTGGCATATCAAATACTGTTGCAGGACTCCTAAGGGCCGCTGCATCTGCTCTGGATTGCCTCCCGCAGATCACTCCGTAGATAAGGGGGTAGTCTAAATGTGGCAGTTTATCTGACCATGTATGCTGTACTAGCTGGTATAAATATTCTCCCATGCTATCACAATCATCGTGGGACTAGCTAGATCTTACCAGCATATTAGCCTGGCCACGTAAGGACACCTAAGTAATTAGACCAGAGAGAAATGCTGTTTGCTTCCAAACAAACAAGCATGGCTCCCTGATAAAATATAAAACTACAATGAAGTAGAGGAGACTTGTGAAGGCTTGGAGAAATATTTAACTGGCATTGGTGTTGATCTTTGGTACAGTGACATGCCATCTCAGAAACCCCTTCTCTACATTTCAAAGGCATTCCGGCTCAAAACATTAGCACAGTAAAGGCCCTAGGTGAGATGCAGGGAGGGGACTACCTAAAGGCATTGGACCCTCCCTGCTTTCCATAACAATGGGAGGAAGGTCTGAGTTGCTGGGGGGTATAAACTAGCCGGTTCCGCTCTCCCAGGCTTCTTCTTCCCAGTGGGATTTCGCCTTGTGAGCGATTATTCCCCTTGGAAGTTTCACACGTGGTGGTTGCCATCTTGGCCTACACGTGGCTGGGGTTCTAGCCTGGAATCCTAAGCATCGGGTTTTTCCTTTTGCTGATTTGTATGCCTGAACCTGTGATAAGTAAAGTCTTTTTAAAACCTCGTCGGATCCCTGAGTGCTCATCCATTTCCTCGCCCTTCGGAGGTAGAAGGGGAACTTCGCTTCCCGGCACTGTCGGGGACCCCGGCGGGCGCCCCGACATTTGGCGTCCCTGGGTGGGCACCACGAACATCGTCTGGTCTAATTATCATCGGACAGAGATCATCTGCCTCCGAACCGTGAGTAAAATGATGGATATCTCATGGTATAGATACATTGTATCTTTTATTGGCTCGGAACCATACATAGCCCAGTCTATAAAGTTCCTTTCTGAGAACTACTCTATCTTTTCACAAATCATCTGGGTCCTTGCGATTTTTTAAACTGTACCTTTGCGTAAGGACAATGTTTAATAGAGAGAGGGAGGAAAGTAATAAATTGAATGCAATCTTAAGGGGCGAGATTTACTCAGCGATTGAAGAAATAAGTGAGGATCATAAAGCTACAGGTAGACTGGTCTTAAAGCTTGAGGACAGAATTATTAAACAGAGTTTAAAATTTGAAAAGAAATTAGAAGAACAGGAAAGTAAAATTATTAACCAGATTTTAAAATTTGAGGAAAAATTAGAAGAACAGGATTTAAAATTCAAGGAAAAATTAGAAGAACAGGATTTAAAATTCAAGGAAAAATTAGAAGAACAGGATTTAAAATTCAAGGAAAAATTAGAAGAACAGGAAAGTAAAATTATTAAACAGGATTTAAAATTTGAAGTAAAGTTTGAAGAGCAGAAGAAGGATATCGATAAAATCAGCATTATCTTAGAGGAAGAAATTGACAGACAGAGAGATAGAATAGATGGACAGAAAGAGGAGGGTTTGGAAGTTACACATAAGATTGAAAGAACAAAAAGGAAGAAACATATAGGAAACTTGAAAACTTAAACCAAGAAATGGATGTGTTACGGGGGGAGATTTCTGATTTCATAACTTATCAATCAGGACCTAGCGCATACCCAATACTGAGGCGTGAACCAACTAAAAGCCGTTCACAAACACGCCCCCAAAACTGTAGACTTGAAAAAGGTGTATACATTCCCAGCAAAAAAATCTAAAAAGAATTCTAATGTGGCTGATAACTTAGAGGAGGAACAGGAAAACCCAGAGGAGGCAAATTCCCAAGCTGAAAATCTCCCCAGAGTTAATACCCTCAATGGGGTAGATGTTCCTCTGCCAGATACTACAAGCTCTGATGAGGAAGAAGGGGAGAAACAGATTAGCTCGAGTCAAAGAGCAAAGCCCAGCAATCTTTCTCATGACCAATCTAAAGATAAAGTAAAACCGATTCATGAAGACTTAAAAATTGAGGCAATAACCCCGTTTAGGAAGGCTTGCGACAGGTTTGGAATATCAAGTCCTTATACTTTAAAATATTTAGCTGATTGGAGCGAAAGTAGTCAGTGGGTATTGGGAGACTTTGAAAGCGGTAGCCGATACTTGTCTAAACAAATCACAGTACATGCAATGGCATATGTGGTATGCAGATGGGGTTAACCAGAATATTGACACTTTAAGAGAAAGGAATCAGGCCATACTATAACTTTTGCCATGCTAAAAGGTGAAGGTGAATGGAAAAAAAAGCAAAACAAGCGACATTACCTGAACCTATTTTAAAATTCGTTCGGGAGACAGCATTAAAGGCGTGGGGAAAGAGTAGGTTCCGACCCAGAATTTCTAGGTAGCTATACAAAAATTTACCAGGGTCGTGATGAACCATACTTTGATTTTGTTGGGAGATTATGTGAAACAATCCAAAGACAGGTTCAAGACCCAACCACTCAAGAAATCCTAAAACTAAACTTAGCATATGAGAATGCTAATCAAAAATGTCGAGCATTACTATATGGTATTAGGGAAAAGGCTGACCTCATGGGGTATCTAAAGGCCTGTAGAAATGTCGGTTTAACCTCCCATAAAACACAGGATGATATAGGGGACTTATCCCATACAGCAGGAGGATCAGGAGAGGGATGAAATGTCAGACAGCTCTAGGGAGAGAAACAAGTCAGACAGCTCTAGGGAGAAACAAGTAAGACGCTCTAAAAGGATAAACAATAATCGGAGAAACTATTCTAATAATCGCAGCTCCACCCCTCGAAGGGCCCCACCTGGACCATGCCCAAGGTGCAGAAAAGGAAAACATTGGGCCAGAGACTGTCGGTCTTGGAGGCGAAGTCAGCCTCAGGCTTCATCTGGACAGATAACCTGCTTTATCTGCGGAAAGAAGGGACACACCCGTAGAGATTGCCCATCTTCTACAACTATCAATACAGGGCAACATTCTAATAATCCCTTTATAGGAAATGTTACATGGGCCCCCTCCCAGGTTCCACAAGCTCCGCAGGCTCAAATAACATCTATGCCTCCCCTAATGCGGGAAACTGGGTGGGGGGGCCAGCCCCAGGCCCAGCTGAATCCAGGGGCACTCTCCTTCATTCCACCTGCCCAGTATCCTCCGAATCAGAATCCACAGAATTACAGTCAATAAATGCTCTCTGGCCTACCCCCATCAGGCAGTGGCAGTCTCGACATTCTCTGCCCCAAGACTGTCTCAATATACCCAAGTCAAGACCCCTACATGCTAAAAACAGGGATAAAAGGACCTGCTCCCCAGGTAGTATGGGTTTAATTCAGGGGAGCGATTGGCTGAAATTTAAGGGAATTATGGTGCATTTCGGACTTCTGGATCCTGAATCTCATGGAGAGATAATACTGTCAATATCTGTGCCAACTAAATGGACTTTTAAAAGGGGGAACCACTTGCTAAACTATTATTATTTTTTGAGGATCCGTGTAGTCAGTCCGGACACCCCTACAGCTGGTGGCTTAAACAGTACCAACCATTCTGCCAACTTCATTGTTGGTTATGCAGCCACACAGAACCAAGCCCACCAGCCACCTGCTAACTATCTAGTTGGGTACACTGCCAGAATTTCTCAGGCCAAGCGGCCGGTTATACCCATCGAAATTTATAAAAAGGGAAATTCAAAGGCATGTTGGATACAGGGGCAGACATATCCATAATCTCCACCAAGTATTGGCCCTCTAACTGGGCCCTAAAAGAAAGTGTCCCATAGCCTGAGCGGGGTAGGCAATATCTCCTCCTCTCTTCTCCGACAGAGTGCCAGGTGGCTGCCGTGTATTGGCCCTGAAGGGAATGTAGCCATGGTCAGCCTTATATAGCCCCTATGCCTTTAACTTTATGGGGTCGAGACATGCTGGAGCAGTGGGGGGGCAGTAATCCACATACCTCGTCCAATTCCCCGTCGAGCACCAATTCCAGCTCTCCATAATAAGCCTAACACCGGGGTAACCCTTTTTAATTGGGGCCGCTGTGGTTAGCGCCCACTACCTATCCGTATTCAGTGGAAGTCTGACAAACCTATATGGACACCACAGTGGCCCCTCAATACCAAAAAGTTAGAGGCGCTAACAAATCTAGTGGAAGAACAGCTGAAATTAGGACATATTGAGGAAGCGTTTTCAGAATGGAATTCTCCTGTTTTTGTAATACAGAAAAAAATCAGGCAAATGGCGTTTGCTGATTGACTTAAGGAATGTAAATTCTACTATGGTCCCCATGGGAGCCCTACAACCTGGGCTCCCCTCTCCAGCAGCTATTCCTAAGGATTGGCCGCTAATTATCATAGATTTAAAAGACTGCTTTTACAGCATACCTATCCACCCAGATGATCGGAAAAGGTTTGCATTTTCAGTCCCTTCCATTAATCATAAAGGTCCTTTACGTAGGTTTCAGTGGACAGTATTGCCCCAAGGAATGACTAATTCACCTACGATGTGTCAACACTTTGTTGATGAGGTTTTGCGACCCATTCGGTGCTAAATTTCCTGGTGCATACATCATCCACTACATGGATGATATCCTGCTAGCTTGTGATAATTCCAGAGATCTCCAGAATTTATATAATGATGTAATGACAGTTTTACCAGAGGCTGGCTTACAAGTAGCTCCGGGAGAAAATCCAGATGCAGCCTCCATATGAATATTTGGGCTATGCTCTTGGCCGCACTACAGTGCGTCCTCAAAAGATCTCCATTAGTCAGAAAAGGCTCAAAACCTTGAATGATTTTCAAAAACTGCTGGGGATATCAACTGGGTGCGCCCCTCCCTTGGTATTCCTAACTGTGAGCTCAGTAACCTGTTCCACACCCTTGAAGGTGATCCTGCTTTAAATAGCCCAAGGCAGCTAACTCCTAAAGCTCAAGAGGAATTAGATTTTTTCATGGATCGGCTTCAAAAAATCTTACCTCTCAGATTTAATCCCGGAGAAAAGGTATGGTTCTTGGTCTTCCAACACTCCCGAGTCTCCAACTGCTGCTATAGCCCAATTATCTGGACCGTTAGAATGGGTTTACTTACATAACAAGCAGAATCGTACTGCTACACCTTACCTTGAGATGATAGCTAATCCTTATAATTAGGGAAGATCAAGAACCCAAGTATTACTTGGACATGATCCCCATGTAATTGTACTACCTGACCCTAAAAAAGAAATTGAAGCTGTTTTACCACTCAGTGAAATCCTTCAGAGAGCTTTAGCAGATTTTTTCAGGAGAAATATCTTATCATTACCCAGCTGGAAAAAACCTGGGAATTTCTGAAAAGGACACCTTTTATAATTTCCACCATTGTCCGCTCCTCTCCCATTCCTGATGCTCCAGTGTATTATATTGATGGCTCCTCATCAGGAAGGGGTGGGAATTACAGGTCCTTCGTTGACCACTACTGTGCATACAAATTATAAATCTGCCCAACAAGTGGAACTTCGCCACCCTGATACATTTACTTATCCCATGTATCTGGCCCATGTAATGTGGTGAGTGATTCTGCATATGTAGTTGGTTTATTTCCTGGAATTGTCACTGCTTCTTTAAATGCCCATAATCCTATAATTCAGGAGCTGCTCCATAAACTACAAGATCTCCTCCGAAATAGAACATTCCCTATATACATCTCCCACATCCGTTCTCACAGCCGACTCCCGGGCCCAATGGTTCGAGGAAGCGAAGCAGCAGCAGATCTCTTGGCAGCACCAGTATTTAAATCAGCTGAGGGAAGAGCACCAGACTCTACATACAAATGCCCGCCGCCTTCATGTACACCATGGCATCCCATGGAGACAAGCTAGACAAATTGTCCGCAACTGTCCTGTCTGTGCTCCTTTACATTGTACATCTCATGTAGCAGGAGCAAATCCTCGAGGTTTACAGACAAACCAATTGTGGCAGATGGATATAACTCATACTAACTTATTTCCCAACAAACCTTTCCTTCATGTGGTCATCGATACATATTCCCGGTTCATATGGGCTGTTCCTATGACGTCTGAAAGAGCTAAATCTGTTTGTTCATTTTTACTCCAGTGCTTCTCCGTCATGGGTATTCCCCCATACCATAAAAACAGATAATGGTCCTGCTTACACCAGCAAAACCTTCAAATCCTTTTTGCGAGGAATGGCAGATCAAACATATTACAGGAATTCCATATAATCCACAAGGACAAGGAATAGTTGAGCGTGCCCACAGGAGCTTAAAACTCAGCTATTAAAGCAACGAAAAACAAGCATGCCTCCAATGGATTCTTTATCTTTAACATTATTCACCTTAAACTTCTTAAATATACCTCAAGGAGATCCCTATACCGCGGCTGAGCGTCACTTTCAAGAAGATATGCAAACTCAAAAAACAGTCAATTCACCTATCTGGGTGAAAATTGATGATAAATGGATTACAGGTCACCTCCTCATTCGGGGAAGAGGCTATGCTTTCATTTCTACAGGCGATAACCCTGCCAAGAAACTCTGGGTCCCTCTGCGACTTGTTAAGACTAGAATTCTCCAAGAATCAGAAAACAACTAATTCTTTCAATATAAAGTCTTAAATTTTTAAATTGCAAGTTGCTGTTTAAACTTCCTGGATTGGTTCCTTTTAATAATGATCTTGTTTTGCAGTCTGTGATCATGGTTCATGTCTAATATCTTGCCTTACAGCCTAAATATTTTCTTTCTTACAAAAAAAAAAAAAGAAGAATGGAAAAATGGGTGGACTCTGATCACAGTGCTCATTACAAAAATGTTTGCTAAATCAATAAAAAATTGTTTTTCTAATGATTCTGTTCACAGGATGAGATATTCGAATCCAGTAAACCTGCGCTACAGTGCTCAATACTCCGAGACTCCTAAAACAGTGCTCGCTAAAAAATTTAATAATTTGCAAAAACTAATTTTTTCCCAATGCTCTATTCACAGGAAAAGACACTTTCTCACCATCATTTGCCGGCTTTATATTTATGAAGGCGCTTGACTCGTTACCATTTATCACCCCTAAATGGGTCACATATACAGCTGTAAGATATTGATCGATCAAATGTATGTGTGCGTGTGTGTGCATGTGGTGGCCACCATTATGTTTGTGATTAATGTTGTGTCTATGTTATGTCTCAACTACTACCTTCTCAATTTCTGACCACTACAAACCTCTATTACATTCATCAACTCCACTGCTGATCCACTAGATTTATCAATTTTAAAATCATCAATTCTCATACTTATTTCCCTGCTCCACCCATGTTTGGAGCTTCTTTATATTCTTCTCTCCATCCCAGACTTGGATCCCTACAAAGCCTTAAAATCTCTACTTGTGATTAACCTCGAAAAGTGTTTTTGTCTCGCCTAAGCTACAGGTACAGTTACCGGTGCCAATGTTCCCTTGCTGAAGAAGCCCTGCAAGAGCGCCCACACCGATGTTCCAGACACCTGCTCCAGCGCTCAAGACTCCCTGTTCCAGAGTTCAAGATATCACACCGATGTTCCGGACACCTGCTCCAGCGCCAAGACTCCTGTTCCAGAGTTCAAGATACCACCCGGCCGACACCTGTTCCAGCACTCAAGACTCCTGTTCCAGAATTCGAGATACTTGTTCCAGTGTTCCTGAGACCCAATCCAGTGTTCCTGACAATTCCAACGAGTTCCCTGATCGCTGCTCTCCAAAGACTCATACTCATATGATCACCGCTATTGCTGTTCCAGAAGTAGCCCCACAGACTTTGTTCCAGACACCCGACTTTACATAAAATATAGCAAATTGACTCTCACGAAATTATGGACAATGCAAACTATAGTCCGTTATAATCAGACAGCTAAAAAACACTTTGTATCTTGAACTTTGCTTTGGGTCCAAAAACAAGTTAGGATCCTAAAGTAACATGTATTATCATTTTTGCAATTGGGATTGTTTTTTCTTATCTTAATTTTCTGTACATTACTAAATATTTCTTACCTTTTCAATTTTTATTAGTAAACTAATCAGGGGAGTTGTTGCAGGACTCCTAAGGGCCGCTGCATCTGCTCTGGATTGCCTCCATAGATCACTCCGTAGATAAGGGGGTAGTCTAAATGTGGCAGTTTATCCGACCATGTATGCTGTACTAGCTGGTATAAATATTCTCCCATGCTATCACAATCGCATGGGGACTAGCTAGATCTTACCAGCATATTAGCCTGGCCACGTAAGGACACCTAAGTAATTAGACCAGAGAGAAATGCTGTTTGCTTCCAAACAAACAAGCATGGCTCCCTGATAAAATATAAAACTACAATGAAGTAGAGGGGACTTGTGAAGGCTTGGAGAAATATTTAACTGGCATTGGTGTTGATCTTTGGTACAGTGACATGCCATCTCAGAAACCCCCTTCTCTACATTTCAAAGGCATTCCGGCTCAAAACATTAGCACAGTAAAGGCCCTAGGTGAGATGCAGGGAGGGGGACTACCCTAAGGGCATTGGACCCTCCCTGCTTTCCATAACAATGGGAGGAAGGTCTGAGTTGCTGGGGGTATAAACTAGCGGTTCCCGCTCTCCCAGGCTTCTTCTTCCCGTGGGATTTCGCCTTGTGAGCGTTTTTCCCCTTGGAAGTTTCACACGTGGTGGTTGCCATCTTGGCCTACACGTGGCTGGGGTTCTAGCCTGGAATCCTAAGCATCGGGTTTTCCTTTTGCTGATTTGTATGCCTGAACCTGTGATAAGTAAAGTCTTTTAAAACCTCATGGATCCCT
>JAJIBD010022020.1:0-10708 GCA_021461705.1 Cryptotis parvus | reverse complement strand
CCAAATAAAAACCAAAATAATTTCTTTTACTGAAAGACATAATTATTATAATGAAACTCATGTACAAAATAAAAGTTCAATGCACTGTATTTCAGATGCTACAATTTAGAACTTCATTATATATGTAAGAAAAGGCAGCCTGTTATACTGTACTATATCTAAGCCCATCAAACTTATACAGCAATCATCACAAACTGACTTTTCAAAATGTTTTCTGATAATTTTATTTACATTCACTCAGGTTTTTTTCTGAGCAAGTAATCTGAAACATTCAACTTAAGAACAATTCAATTCAACTTAAAGAACTATTGAAAACCCATAAAGAGGTGGATAGTTTTGATTCTTTTTTCACTTCTGAGTCGTATCCTGCAAAGTTCAGGGGGTTACTCCTGGCCCTGCTCTCAAGAATTACTCCTGGTGGAGCTCATGGGACTACATGGGAAGCCAGGAACTGAACCTGAGTCACGGGCAAGGCAAACGTCCTTTGAATTGTGCTATAGCTCTGGACCAGTGCTACAAACTCAGCCTCCCTGACCAATGCATGTGTTCTATCCCTTTGAGCTTTCTCACAGTACATTTTTTCTTGGTTTTTTTCTTCTTTTTTTTTGGGGAGGTCACATCCGGCAATACTCAGGGGGTTGCTCCTGGCTCTGCACTCAGGAATTACTCCTGGTGGTGCTCAGGGACCATATGGGATGCCGGGATCGAACTCAGGTCGGCTGCATTCAAGGGCAAAACGCCCTCCCTGCAGTGACTATCACTCAGGCCAAGTACATTCTTTTCTTGTTTGTTTTTCTTTTGTGGGCCAATGCTCAGAGGCTACTCTTAGTTCTGCACTCAGGAATTACTAATGGCAGTGCTTGGGGACCATATGTGTTGCGGGACTCCTAAGGGCCGCTGCATCTGCTCTGGGTTGCCTCCCGCAAATCACTCCGTAGATAAGGGGGTAGTCTAAATGTGGCAGTTTATCCGACCATGTATGCTGTACTAGCTGGTATAAATATTCTCCCATGCTATCACAATCATCGGTGGGACTAGCTAGATCTTACCAGCATATTAGCCTGGCCACGTAAGGACACCTAAGTAATTAGACCAGAGAGAAATGCTGTTTGCTTCCAAACAAACAAGCATGGCTCCCTGATAAAATATAAAACTACAATGAAGTAGAGGAGACTTGTGAAGGCTTGGAGAAATATTTAACTGGCATTGGTGTTGGTCCTTGGTACAGTGACATGCCATCTCAGAAACCCCCCCTTCTCTACATTTCAAAGGCCTTCCCGGCTCAAAACATTAGCACAGTAAAGGCCCTAGGTGAGATGCAGGGAGGGGTTACCTGAGGGCATTGGACCCTCCCTGCTTTCCATAACAATGGGAGGAAGGTCCGAGTTGCGGGGGGGGGGGGTATAAACTAGCCGGTTCCCACTCTCCCGGGCTTCTTCTTCCCGGTGGGATCTCGCCTTGTGGCGTTTATTCCCCTTGGAAGTTTCACACGTGGTGGTCGCCATCTTGGCCTACACGTGGCTGGGGTTCTAGCCTGGAATCCTAAGCATCGGGTTTTTCCTTTTGCTGATTTGTATGCCTGAACCTGTGATAAGTAAAGTCTTTTAAAACCGCATCGGACTCCCTGAGTGTTCATCCATTCCTCGCCTGCTTGGAGGTAGAAGGGAACTTCGCTTCCCGGCACTGTCGGGGACCGGCGGGGCGCCCCGACATTTGGCGTCCCTGGTGTGGGCACCACGAACATCGTCTGGTCTAATTATCATCGGACAGAGATCATCTGCCTCCAAACCGTGAGTAAAATGATGGATATCTCATGGTATAGATACATTGTATCTTTTTATTGGCTTGGAACCATACATAGCCCAGTCTATAAAGTTCCTTTCTGAGAACTACTCTATCTTTTCACAAATCATCTGGGTCCTTGCGATTTTTTAAACTGTACCTTTGTGTAAGGACAATGTTTAATAGAGAGAGGGAAGAAAGTAATAAATTGAATGCAATCTTAAGGGGAGGAGGTTTACTCAGCGATTGAAGAAATAAGTGAGGATCATAAAGCTACAGGTAGACTGGTCTTAAAGCTTGAGGACAGAATTATTAAACAGAGTTTAAAATTTGAAAAGAAATTAGAAGAACAGGAAAGTAAAATTATTAACCAGATTTTAAAATTTGAGGAAAAATTAGAAGAACAGGATTTAAAATTCAAGGAAAAATTAGAAGAACAGGATTTAAAATTCAAAGAAAAATTAGAAGAACAGGAAAGTAAAATTACTAAACAGGATTTAAAATTTGAAGTAAAGTTTGAAGAGCAGAAGAAGGATATCGATAAAATCAGCACTATCTTAGAGGGAAGAAATTGGCAGACAGAGAGATAGAATAGATGGACAGAAAGAGGGAGGTTTGGAAGTTACACATAAGATTGAAAGAACAAAAGGAAGAAATATATAGGAAACTTGAAAACTTAAACCAAGAAATGGATGTGTTACGCAGGGAGATTTCTGATTTCATAACTTATCAATCAGGACCTAGCGCATACCCAATACTGAGGCGTGAACCAACTAAAAGCCGTTCACAAACACGCCCCAAAACTGTAGACTTGAAAAGGTGTATACATTCCCAGCAAAAAAAATCTAAAAAGAATTCTAATGTGGCTGATAACTTAGAGGAGGAACAGGAAAACCCAGAGGGAGGCAAATTCCCAAGCTGAAAATCTCTCCAGAGTTAATACCCTCAATGGGGTAGATGTTCCTCTGCCAGATACTACAAGCTCTGATGAGGAAGAAGGGGAGGAACAGATTAGCTCGAGTCAAAGAGCAAAGCCCAGCAATCTTTCTCATGACCAATCTAAAGATAAAGTAAAACCGATTCATGAAGACTTAAAAATTGAGGCAATAACCCCGTTTAGGAAGGCTTGCGACAGGTTTGGAATATCAAGTCCTTATACTTTAAAATATTTAGCTGATTGGAGGCGAAAATGATCAGTGGGTATTGGGGAGACTTTGAAGCGGTAGCCCATACTTGTCTAAACAAATCACAGTACATGCAATGGCATATGTGGTATGCAGATGGGGTTAACCAGAATATTGACACTTTAAGAGAAAAGGAATCAGGCCATACTATAACTTTTGCCATGCTAAAAGGTGAAGGTGAATGGAAAAAGAAAGCAAAACAAGCGACTTTACCTGAACCTATTTTAAAATTTGTTCGGGAGACAGCATTAAAGGCGTGGGAAAGAGTAGGTTCCGACCCAGAATTTCTAGGTAGCTATACGAAAATTTACCAGGGTCGTGATGAACCATACTTTGATTTTGTTGGGAGATTATGTGAAACAATCCAAAGACAGGTTCAAGACCCAACCACTCAAGAAATCCTAAAGGCGAAACTTAGCATATGAGAATGCTAATCAAAAATGTCGAGCATTACTATATGGTATTAGGGAAAAGGATGACCTCATGGGGTATCTAAAGGCCTGTAGAAATGTCGGTTTAACCTCCCATAAAACACAGGATGATATAGGGGCTTATCCCATACAGCAGGAGGATCAGGAGAGGGATGAAATGTCAGACAGCTCTAGGGGGAGAGGGGGGAGAAACAATAAACTTCAAAGGATAAACAATAATCGGAGAAACTATTCTAATAATCGCAGCTCCACCCCTCGAAGGGGCCCCACCTGGACCATGCCCAAGGTGCAGAAAAGGAAAACATTGGGCCAGAGACTGTCGGTCTTGGAGGCGAAGTCAGCCTCAGGCTTCATCTGGACAGATAACCTGCTTTAGCTGCGGAAAGAAGGGACACACCCGTAGAGATTGCCCATCTTCTAAAACTATCAATACAGGGCAACATTCTAATAATCCCTTTATAGGAAATGTTACATGGACCCCCTCCCAGGTTCCACAAGCTCCTGCAGGCTCAAATAACATCTATGCCTCCCCTAATGCGGGAAACTGGGTGGGGGGCCAGCCCCAGGCCCAGCTGAATCCAGGGGGCACTCTCCTTCATTCCACCTGCCCAGTATCCTCCGAATCAGAATCCACAGAATTACAGTCAATAAATGCTCTCTGGCCTACCCCATCAGGCAGTGGCAGTCTCGACATTCTCTGCCCTAAGACTGTCACAATATACCCAAGTCAAGACCCCTACATGCTAAAAACAGGGATAAAAAGGACCTGCTCCCCAGGTAGTATGGGTTTAATTCAGGGGGCGATTGGCTGAAATTTAAAGGGAATTATGGTGCATTTCGGACTTCTGGATCCTGAATCTCATGGAGAGATAATACTGTCAATATCTGTGCCAACTAAATGGACTTTTAAAAAAGGGAACCACTTGCTAAACTATTATTATTTTTTGAGGATCCGTGTAGTCAGTCCGAGACACCCTACAGCTGGTGGCTTAAACAGTACCAACCATTCTGCCAACTTCATTGTTGGTTATGCAGCCACACAGAACCAAGCCCACCAGCCACCTGCTAACTATCTAGTTGGGTACACTGCCAGAATTTCTCAGGCCAAGCGGCCGGTTATACCATCGAAATTTATAAAAAGGAAATTCAAAGGCATGTTGGATACAGGGGCAGACATATCCATAATCTCCACCAAGTATTGGCCCTCTAACTGGGCCCTAAAGAAAGTGTCCCATAGCCTGAGCGGGGTAGGCAATATCTCCTCCTCTCTTCTCCGACAGAGTGCCAGGTGGCTGCCGTGTATTGGCCCTGAAGGGAATGTAGCCATGGTCCAGCCTTATATAGCCCCTATGCCTTTAACTTTATGGGGTCGAGACATGCTGGAGCAGTGGGGGGGGCAGTAATCCACATACCTCGTCCAATTCCCCGTCGAGCACCAATTCCAGCTCTCCATAATAAGCCTAACACCGGGAGTAACCCTTTTTAGTGGGGCCGCTGTGGTTAGCGCCCACTACCTATCCGTATTCAGTGGAAGTCTGACAAACCTATATGGACACCACAGTGGCCCCTCAATACCAAAAAAGTTAGAGGCGCTAACAAATCTAGTGGAAGAACAGCTGAAATTAGGACATATTGAGGAAGGCGTTTTCCAGAATGGAATTCTCCTGTTTTTTGTAATACAGAAAAAAATCAGGCAAATGGCGTTTGCTGATTGACTTAAGGAATGTAAATTCTACTATGGTCCCCATGGGAGCCCTACAACCTGGGCTCCCCTCTCCAGCAGCTATTCCTAAGGATTGGCCGCTAATTATCATAGATTTAAAAGGCTGCTTTTTACAGCATACCTATCCACCCAGATGATCGGAAAAGGTTTGCATTTTTCAGTCCCTTCCATTAATCATAAAGGTCCTTTACGTAGGTTTCAGTGGACAGTATTGCCCCAAGGAATGACTAATTCACCTACGATGTGTCAACACTTTGTTGATGAGGTTTTGCGACCCATTCGGTGCTAAATTTCCTGGTGCATACATCATCCACTACATGGATGATATCCTGCTAGCTTGTGATAATTCCAGAGATCTCCAGAATTTATATAATGATGTAATGACAGTTTTACCAGAGGCTGGCTTACAAGTAGCTCCGGAGAAAATCCAGATGCAGCCTCCATATGAATATTTGGGCTATGCTCTTGGCCGCACTACAGTGCGTCCTCAAAAGATCTCCATTAGTCAGAAAAGGCTCAAAACCTTGAATGATTTTCAAAAACTGCTGGGGATATCAACTGGGTGCGCCCCTCCCTTGGTATTCCTAACTGTGAGCTCAGTAACCTGTTCCACACCCTTGAAGGTGATCCTGCTTTAAATAGCCCAAGGCAGCTAACTCCTAAAGCTCAGAAGGAATTAGATTTTTTTTCATGAATCGGCTTCAAAAATCTTACCTCTCCAGATTTAATCCCGGAGAAAAGGTATGGTTCTTGGTCTTCAACACTCCCGAGTCTCCAACTGCTGCTATAGCCCAATTATCTGGACCGTTAGAATGGGTTTACTTACATAACAAGCAGAATCGTACTGCTACACCTTACCTTGAGATGATAGCTAACCTTATAATTAAGGGAAGATCAAGAACCCAAGTATTACTTGGACATGATCCCCCATGTAATTGTACTACCTGACCCTAAAAAGAAATTGAAGCTGTTTTACCACTCAGTGAAATCCTTCAGAGAGCTTTAGCAGATTTTTCAGGAGAAATATCTTATCATTACCCAGCTGGAAAAACCTGGGAATTTCTGAAAAGGACACCTTTTATAATTTCCACCATTGTCCGCTCCTCTCCCATTCCTGATGCTCCAGTGTATTATATTGATGGCTCCTCATCAGGAAGGGGTGGAATTACAGGTCCTTCGTTGACCACTACTGTGCATACAAATTATAAATCTGCCCAACAAGTGGAACTCGCCACCCTGATACATTTACTATCCCATGTATCTGGCCCATGTAATGTGGTGAGTGATTCTGCATATGTAGTTGGTTTATTTCCTGGAATTGTCACTGCTTCTTTAAATGCCCATAATCCTATAATTCAGGAGCTGCTCCATAAACTACAAGATCTCCTCCGAAATAGAACATTCCCTATATACATCTCCCACATCCGTTCTCACAGCCGACTCCCGGGCCAATGGTTCGAGAAGCGAAGCAGCAGATCTCTTGGCAGCACCAGTATTTAAATCAGCTGAGGAAGAGCACCAGACTCTACATACAAATGCCCGCCGCCTTCATGTACACCATGGCATCCCATGGAGACAAGCTAGACAAATTGTCCGCAACTGTCCTGTCTGTGCTCCTTTACATTGTACATCTCATGTAGCAGGAGCAAATCCTCGAGGTTTACAGACAAACCAATTGTGGCAGATGGATATAACTCATACTAACTTATTTCCCAACAAACCTTTCCTTCATGTGGTCATCGATACATATTCCCGGTTCATATGGGCTGTTCCTATGGCGTCTGAAAGAGCTAAATCTGTTTGTTCATTTTTACTCCAGTGCTTCTCCGTCATGGGTATTCCCCCCATACCATAAAAACAGATAATGGTCCTGCTTACACCAGCAAAACCTTCAAAATCCTTTTTGCGAGGAATGGCAGATCAAACATATTACAGGAATTCCATATAATCCACAAGGACAAGGAATAGTTGAGCGTGCCCACAGAGCACTTAAAACTCAGCTATTAAAGCAACGAAAAACAAGCATGCCTCCAATGGATTCTTTATCTTTAACATTATTCACCTTAAACTTCTTAAATATACCTCAAGGAGATCCCTATACCGCGGCTGAGCGTCACTTTCAAGAAGATATGCAAACTCAAAAAACAGTCAATTCACCTATCTGGGTGAAAATTGATGATAAATGGATTGCAGGTCACCTCCTCATTCGGGGAAGAGGCTATGCTTTCATTTCTACAGGCGATAACCCTGCCAAGAAACTCTGGGTCCCTCTGCGACTTGTTAAGACTAGAATTCTCCAAGAATCAGAAAACAACTAATTCTTTCAATATAAAGTCTTAAATTTTAAATTGCAAGTTGCTGTTTAAACTTCCTGGATTGGTTCCTTTTAATAATGATCTTGTTTTGCAGTCTGTGATCATGGTTCATGTCTAATATCTTGCCTTACAGCCTAAATATTTTCTTTCTTACAAAAAAAAAAGGGTGGAAAAATGGGTGGACTCTGATCACAGTGCTCATTACAAAAATGTTTGCTAAATCAATGAAAAATTGTTTTTCTAATGATTCTGTTCACAGGATGAGATATTCGAATCCAGTAAACCTGCGCTACAGTGCTCAATACTCCGAGACTCCTAAAACAGTGCTCGCTAAAAATTTAATAATTTGCAAAACTAATTTTTTCCCAATGCTCTATTCACAGGAAAAGACACTTTCTCACCATCATTTGCCGGCTTTATATTTATGAAGCGCTTGACTCGTTACCATTTATCACCCTAAATGGGTCACATATACAGCTGTAAGATATTGATCGATCAAATGTATGTGTGCGTGTGTGTGCATGTGGTGGCCACCATTATGTTTGTGATTAATGTTGTGTCTATGTTATGTCTCAACTACTACCTTCTCAATTTCTGACCACTACAAACCTCTATTACATTCATCAACTCCACTGCTGATCCACTAGATTTATCAATTTTAAAATCATCAATTCTCATACTTATTTCCCTGCTCCACCCATGTTGGAGCTTCTTTATATTCTTCTCTCCATCCCAGACTTGGATCCCTACAAAGCCTTAAAATCTCTACTTGTGATTAACCTCGAAAAGTGTTTTTGTCTCGCCTAAGCTACAGGTACAGTTACCGGTGCCAATGTTCCCTTGCTGAAGAAGCCCTGCAAGGCGCCCACACCCGATGTTCCAGACACCTGCTCCAGCGCTCAAGACTCCTGTTCCAGAGTTCAAGATATCACACCGATGTTCCGGACACCTGTTCCAGCACTCAAGACTCCTGTTCCAGAATTCGAGATACTTGTTCCAGTGTTCCTGAGACCCAATCCAGTGTTCCTGACAATTCAACGAGTTCCTGACCGCTGCTCTCCAGAGACTCATACTCATATGATCACCGCTATTGCTGTTCAGAAGTAGCCCCACAGACTTTGTTCCAGACACCCGACTTTACATAAAATATAGCAAATTGACTCTCTCAAATTATGGACAGTGCAAACTATAGTCCGTTATAATCAGACAGCTAAAAACACTTTATCTTGAACTTTGCTTTGGGTCCAAAAACAAGTTAGGATCCTAAAGTAACATGTATTATCATTTTGTAATTCGAATTGTTTTTTCTTATCTTAATTTTCTGTACATTACTAAATATTTCTTACCTTTTCAATTTTATTAGTAAACTAATCAGGGGAGTTGTTGCAGGACTCCTTTAAGGGCATTTGGCTCAAAACATTAGCACACTAAAGGGCCTAGGTGAGGTGCAGGGGAGGGATTATCTAAGGACATTTAACACTCCCTGCTTTCCATAACAATGGGAGGAAGGCCTGAGTTGCATGGGTATAAACTAGCCGGTTTTCACTCTCCCGCGCTTCTTTGGGGGCTGTGGCTCGCTGTGAGCGGTCGCCCTGCTTGGAAGTGTTCTTCTCCTTTCCCAAAGCCTTTGCACGTGGTGGTGCGCCATCTTGGCCTACACGTGGCTGGGGTTCTAGCCTGGAATCCTAAGCATCGGGTTTTTCCTTTTTGCTGATTTGTATGCCTGAACCTGTGATAAGTAAAGTCTTTTTAAAACCTCGTCGGATCCCTGAGTGCTCATCCATTCCTCGCCCGGCCGGAGGTAGAAGGGAACTTCGCTTCCCGGCACTGTCGGAGGACGGCCTTGACATTATGTCTCTCTTTCATTCTGGCTATTTTCTTTCAACGGCCGGTCCGCCTCCCATGTCCATCCATTTATAGGCAAATTTCCTATAACCCTCATCTTCCTAACTTTTGTTTGCCTTAGTATTCCCATTGTGTAGATGCAACATAGTTTCTTCAATCATCAGTTCTCGGGCATACTGGTTGTTTCCAGGTTCTGGCTATTGTGAATAGTGCTGCTATGAAAATAAAAGTGTGGATGGTGTTTCCGCTGTGTGCCTTTGGCTTCCCGGGGTATATTCCCAGGAGTTAGTACGGCTGGGTCAAAAGGAACTCAATTTCTAGTCTTCTTGGGGAATGTCCATATTGTTTTCAGAAAAGGTTCGTGCAGATCGAGCTTCACCAACAATGTATGAGAGTCCCCTTTCCCCAATATTGATAATTTTAATATTGAAATTTCGTAGTGGAGACAGATTAGGGTGAACATTTGCCTTGTATTACATAGCTGACCTCAGTTCAATTCTCTTGGCATCATCTGGAATTATTCCTGAGTGCGGAACAGGATTAAACCCTTAGCATCACTGGTGTGAACCCCCAAAAGCAAATAAATAAATAAATACTTTCTAATATTTAAAAAATAAATAAAACTCCATAACTGAGATTATAATCACTTATAAGATGAACTATACAATGAGATTATAACATGAGAAACTATTATTAAATAAACTAAATTTCAAAGCCTGCGAAGTGTCATCCTATACAAAATTGTTGATAATTACTGTCAGAAATATAATCATGTTAGTGATCTTCAGGAATTTATGGCTTAATGAACATACTATAATTTGTATTAGTTGCCTATGTGTGTGACAACAATATTTTATGGAAATCATAATATATAATTATGTACAGCACACTTAGAAAAAATCAATAAAGCTCATAAATTATCTTATACAAAAACAATTAAAAATTGAGTTTGCCCCAATTAGCAGAAAGTACTAGATAATTGTCAGTTTTATTTACTTCGCATAATTTTGTGTTTGATATGTCTATGTCGGAGAGAGACTGGAGAGAGGAAAAAATGGAAAGGAGTGGGGAAAGAAATAAGAAAGAAAAACGATAAAGGAGATTCAGGTAGAGGATAAGTGAAGGAACATCATTTGTTGAGACATGAGAAGAAACAATAAGTATTTTTTAATGTCAAATGGCAACAATTATGTACTTCCATAAAAAAATCGCTTTGTTAGGGTTAGGAGATTCCTTTCTATTCCCCTGTTTGAAGTGTTTTTATCAGTAATGGTGATTGACGTTTTGTTGAATACTTTTTTAATCTATTGAATTATATTTGCAATGTTTGTCCCTTTTTTCTATAAATATATTTTGTTGCATGAACTGGTTTCATATGTTAAATAAAAGCAGCATTCGCAAGGGATAAATGGTATTTATCGCAAATAA